>LUCM01010189.1:0-30419 GCA_008360955.1 Fasciolopsis buskii | reverse complement strand
AGTGTACACATTGAAGGAGCTGAGATTCAGAGGCTGACGAGGCTTGAGAAAATGTGAGCTAGCAGACTGAAAACCACCCACAACACTACTTGACAACGAACCGTTGCTAGTATCGAGCGCGTTATCAGTGGGGACACTGGGTAGGCCGTGGGGCAAAGAGATTGGGTTGAAGACAGAAGAGACAGGTTGAATAAAAGTAAGGGAATTCTGAGTAGTAGCATACTTATCAGTACCCACCGCGCTCAATAACATGGGCATCGCGGTCCTGACTATCCTGCGCAACGGCTGACGCGGTGTGAAGTTAGTTGTAGATGTGTAACTTATGGAGATTGATGAACTGGTACTGCTAGGGAGTCCAGCCGTTAGGGTTCTCTACCAATGCTTTGGGTTCTAACAAGAACCTGACTGCAAGGCCCGCGGTGGTGATGCGGATAAGGTCGTGGCATTTGCTCAGATCCGACTCCTTGCACCACCGGTCAACTTCCTCACTTGACAGAACACTGATTTCGTAGCCCGCTTCCTAAAATTGATGTACAGTTATTTCATTAATGAAACGAAAAAATGAAAAAATACAGATGCACAGATGTGCGGATACTCTCAGTGTTTGATTCTCGTTATTTCCGTACTATGGTGAGAGAATTCTGTCAGTAACTCAGAGGTTATGCGTAGGATACTGGACACCGGGGTTCAATCTTCGGAACAGGCACTGAATACGAATAGGCTGAGGTGGTTGGGACATTTTCCGCAAGCTCAGAGAACCAGCACCTAAATGTACGCTGTCCTCCGAAGCAGAATGGCTGGAGGGAACGATCCGGGATGCCGACAAGTAGATTACACACCAACACTAGACTGGCTCCTGTTCTAGTTACAACACCGCTTTGGGGTTCGCGATACTCTAACCGGTGGTTGTAAGCGGTAGGGGATATGGCCCAATGGCGTCCTTGGACTCGAAATCTTTCCGCTTCTAAACGATTATTCAATTAATTGGTTTACCAATGACCTTTCACTACACTTCGCTGTTTTCCCATTTTAAGTTGGTGTTACTGTCAGGCAGCAACTAAAACCAGAGCGATTTGGTTTAAGGCTAACGGTTTTAGGAACCGATTGAAATAGTGTTTGTACAGTTAGACTGTGTTTCGTGTGTTGGCTACAGCGGCATCTTATCTTTTCCCACCTGCATAGGTCCACTCCCTTCCCCTTGGATACTCACTCTTTTAATAGACATATGTAGCCTTGGGGAAAGACAGCGGTCAGTGAGGCTTACCTTGTTGTTTAACGCTGAACGATGATGATGATGAGGACTGAGCTAGACTGAGTAAGCAAAGTGAGAGCACTTTACTGACGTTAATGACTATGAAAACTGAACCGGACTGATCTCCGTGGTAAGTGCAGGAAGGACTCTGGCCGTCTTGATGAAAGCTGTCCTAGTTGTTTGCTACTAATTCGTCTGCGCAGTCCTAACAGCGCTAAAGGCGTTCGGAGAAACTTGGGTCAGTTTAACTTCGCACCCTAATCATCTGGTAGACGAACGGTCAACAGAGGCTCGTCGTAGCAGGTAAATGGAAACAAAAGCATAAGGTTGAAATTCTCGAAAAGGACAGGAAAAAAGTAAGTGTCAGTCGCGCCAAGACATTGTGATGGAATGCTGGACCTTGTTTAGCGAAATACATGAGGGTTGGCAGATCTGGATCGAACGAGGTTCGCAGTGGATCGAAAAGTCGATGAGTCATGTGATGAATTCGGGTATGCAACTGCTCAAACGTCAGTAACTGCGTTATCAATAGAATGCTGCCGGAATGATGGGTAGCCTTTCTCAAGACCCTGAGAAATTCTACCTAAGACAGCCTACCGACAGCGCTGTTATTGCCTTTTGAGCAATTACATACATAAGTAGACCAGAGGTTTATTCACAGGCGGCCAGTGCGTACACCCTCAAATGAATCTGTCTGTGGGCAAAATATGTGCACTTGTGCGGAGTTTTATATGAGTCAATGATCATAGGACAAACTGCGATCAGCAACGTGTAAGGTCAAGTGTGCATGTGTGGGGGTATGTATGGGATATCTGGTTCGGTGTTTGTGACTAAACAGCCGCCAGGACAAAGTTCAAACGAGTGGGCGTACGTGGGTTTATCCTTGATAATCTAGATCACAGTGGGGTGAGAAAAACTGCAGCAACAACGTGAGAATGACCAGCAAGCTGAGGTATGCTATGAGAACCTTTATTCATAACAGCGTGGACAAAGTGTATGCGAACACGTGAATAATCCGGGGATTGGAACGGTGCAAAGTCGGACGAGCATCGAACAGTGATCGGATGAATTCACGTTTCTAGCTGAAGCCTTAGTTTCGAGACTGCGTGACACTAGGCGAAACGTACATTTCGTTTCTAAACTGCAAGTTTCGTCTTAATTTACCGCCGTCCTTCCTCAAAAAATGCAACACTACGTTGCCAGCTTCCAAAGGTCCGATTTCAATCAAAGAAAGACTACCACTCAGTTTCTGAAGTGCTCAATCTGAAGCTACTTAGCAGCTCAGTTACAGGGGACAACAGCGCCCATTTCGCCATGTTTTTCATACAATATTTTCCAAAAGAACTTACGCCACTCATTAGAATCTGACCCTGAGTAAGTAAAGTCATGTTGAAAACCAAAAACCAATGAGGCAGAGGGTAGATTGACTTACTCTTTGTTTTCAGATGGTGGAGGTTCGCGCACATTTACAATGAATGGCATGACTGGAACAGAGAACTTCTTATTTGTCTGTTTTGGGGATTGGGCTGCACATAACTTGAGTCTGACAAATCCACCATAGATCGCATTTGCTATTATTGCCACTGGTGGTTCTAGATGGTTAGGGAAGAAACTAATGCGGTCAAAAACGCACCTTGTTCACTTACCCAGAAAATGTGAATGTGTCCGTTGTATCTCCTCTTACGCCATTGCTATGCATTTGAACAAAACGCAGGTAAATCCAGGCAACAAATATTCCCCCAGTGAACATAAAGAACGAAACCTGTCCGACGACTTTAGTTACGAGAAGAGCAACAGCTGCTAAGACGCACAAGAACGGAATGTGTTTCTGCCTGATTTTACCCAGAGGAAAATCCAGAAGTAACTTGTCTCCCATCATCTGGCGTCCAGCTACTGTAACACCTCCCAACAATGCCAACAAACCACAGATCTTCTGAGAGAATAACACTTCAGTGTCGAATGTTACAACATATTCCAAGAACATAACTACCACCGTAAGCAACCCTGTGACAACATTCACAAACGTACAAAAGAGAAGAAGCTCTTTCCAACTGTATACTGACAAGAAACTCTCAAGGAGGAACATTGTTATTAAGTCGGAAAACAGAAGGAATATTTTGTGACTGAAAAATGAGAACGTTACTAAAGTCCATAGCCAGAAGTTGGGAGCAAGCAGTCTACCGGGAGTTATTGCCAAGTACATATAGGAATTTGGGACAAAGGAAACTGCGTACAAAATAACCTGTAAAACCATGACTGGCAGGACCTGCCAGCGAAAACCAAGCACACTGTGCGACATTGGTGATTTAATCCACTTGACTGCGATACAGTTTGCTTCAGTCCAGTTTTCGTAGAACAAGTCTTCACCAGGTTTCAGGGGGTTTGCGGGTCTAGAAACAATATTTCTTCGAACGGCCTGATCCCTTGTGGTAAATTTACGAGTCATAACAGACCTAGGTCTGCGGAGTACAGCTGTTGTCCGATTACTTGGCAAGAAATTGTCTGGGGGCAAAGTCTGGAATTTCACAAAAGATGAGAAGGAAATATCTGCTGCTGTTCCCTTAACCGTATTTCAAACGGCTTTAAATCCACCCAATGCCACATAGGCAAACACGCTCGCACATACACGAAAGAACCACCGATCGTTGATTCAGTCACGACTGCCTAACGTCCACTCGCCCAAATCAGCCTCATGCATCGGATCACTCCGCTATCGCAAGGGTTGCAACTCCGAGTCAAGCGCTGCCACCGATATTTCAAATGGGGCACCGAGGCACTACCATCCTTCATACGCTCCTAGTTGCCTGTCGAATACCCCTTTGCATCCCGCTCTCAAGACCCAAAACTAGTTCCACGAGCGACATACTCCTTCGGGCAGCATTTTCCCCTATGCGCCGACTTAAAACGCCACCTCTCAAGCTTAAGCACAACGACGATGCGACAGGTATTATGAACAGATAACTGTCAGTATGTCGCTGCGTTGCTTGGATATCTCTTAAGCGTATGAGGTCCTCTGTTGTTCGCCCGTGCTCCATAATATGCGTTTTCAAAACGCAGAGTCTGTCGTGAAAGGCTAGGTTTCGCAGACCGCATGCTGGTTTTGGCTCTCCATTAAGCTATCTCGATTATACTTTTGTCCCTGGTCAGGATTGACAGGAAACCCATATGGCTAATTGCGTAAGGGGCCCGATTAGAGATGAGAACAGGTTCGAAATCAAATCAAGGTGAACCAGCCCGGAATGCGTCTGAGTTGGTTCAGCCTGATCATAGCCTGTCGGGCCACCACACTTCAGCCAGATGTGCGACAGATCGTTCAGCCAAGTCGACCCCATACTGAATTCCTGCTTCTCTTTATCCGCCGCGGAACCTCATTCAGTTCGTTGACGCTGTTGGAGAGGGATCCGTTCACCCGAATTTGGAAATTTTGACTGCGCAGATAGTGAGACCAGTCGATGAGGGTCTCATTTAAACTATTTTCTCGCAGCCGCTCTAATAGACGGTTGGGTGGCTGACAGAACTCCAGTAAGATTACATGCAACTTGACTCTTCTACCCACTGTCAACTCTACCAATCCGTTTCCTCCATGAGGTTAACGTAGGACGACTCATGTCCTCTAAACCCGTGTTGTGCCCCGTGCAATAGGCTGCTCCCAATGAAGTCGCGTGGAACATCATTCACCAAGTTTCCTACGCTTTCTGAGACTACCGATAGCAGCGCAACTAGGTGACAGTTCTGAGGGTCGGACCGATTGCCAAATATAAAGATCGGATGGACCACGCAGGTCTTCCGGTATCGCGGACTTGGGCCGCTCTCATGGAATGGTTGACTTACTTACACAGCGGATGTGCTAACCGGTTTGCTGTCTGTCGCAGGAAGTTAGTCGGGATCTTGTCCAGGCTAGGTGATTTTTCTACCTTTAGTTTGCTTATATTGCGCCGTACTTGTCCGGTCGAGAGGCTAATTATTTCGACTTTCCCAACAATGAATCTTCCCCCCTTCATCCTGCCATGCCTTCATCCTTCGTCGTCTCTGGCAGGGGTGTATTAAACACCAAAGCATAGCAGCTAGCTCGTCGTCTGCTTTAATGTTACTGCACACTGTTGTGCCAAATGGCCTACGCGCATCCGCCATCCCCGGCCTCGCAGTGGCGGGGATGGAGCTATCTGCCAACATTCCGAGCATCTGACTTAAGCCGCTTTAGAGATTGCCTCTGAAGGTCTCCAGTGTCCTGCCTGCGCTGAATTTGAATGCTGTTACTACAGTAATATTAGTAACAGTAATAATAATAATGTACATTTCTCGATTTGCGAGAGGCATCCATACTTTGTAGCATCCAGTAGCGGTCCTACGCAGCTCTTTTTGTCGGGGCTTTTAGTTTACTAGTGCTCATTTTCGTCCTGGGTTGTAGGTCTCCCATGAATGACCGGGGAATAAAGAGAAGCACCGCTTTACTTAAGATTCGTTTGACTGCTGCATAGTGCCGACTGCTTGGTGTGAGACTTTATTCTGACCCATTGCAAGTGGCTTGTTGAAATGAACCCGCTCCAGTGCTGACGGGATTTGTTCGTTTCCATCGGGTGGGCCATCCCAATTGCTCATGCCAACCCGGTTTAAGAACAGCAATAAACAGTGCTCAGTAGTTAGGTCCTGGTCCTGCGCAGCGCACTAAACAATGGGAGCATGCGTTAGGGATTTTGAAGTCACCCATGTTGAGCAGGAGTTGGTGAGTAAACGTATCCTCGTACTTGATTGCTGGTAGCGTTTAAGCGCTTGATATAGCTTGAGGGTTTGGGGATCTTAGATGACTAACATAGGAAGCTTCTTTGTCGCTCCCCAAATCCCTCCATAAAACCTGGCCCAGAAATACTTTGATCGGGCAAGTGGCCTTCAGCTTGTTGTTGGTGTGCAGTTTCGGCTCGCACATTTCGAGTGTTCCGAATTCTTTCGTTGCCATGTACTCCGGTTGGACATCCAACTCTTTCAGATCCAGATTGTGTGTCGCAGTAAAAGAAACAAAAACAGAACGCCTCACGTCACCCTGCTGGCCTTTGATATTACGAGCTGCAGGGGCTAGCGCTTCAAATCAAGGATGGTGAAATATACAGTGGAAACTCACCAAAAGTTCTATCTCTGATACCTTACTTCGGACATACTGTATACCAGTTTCAATGCAACGCCTGCCTAAAGCGAACCACGTCCTGCATGGTCAACAGATTTATCCATGGTTCTTGGATTTTCAGATCAATCTACGACCAAAAGTTTACCAAAGGTTGCCAAATTTTTGTGAAAAACACTCGGTTTACAAAAATTAGAATATTTACCGACAAAACTTGTCTGTAAAGGGAGGTAATTCGAGGATCGAAAATAAATTTTATGGCGCTCGTATGTCCATAGCCACCAACCCCTCCCACTCCCCCAACCTCAGGGCCCATAAATCGTCGTAAAGCACGTCTGCCTGAGATCGCTGTAGCATGGTCACCTACGGTGGACCGGGATCCGACCACTTCACCCTATTCTACTCAGCTATGAATTAAAGCCCTCCGCCTAGTGACACGTCAAGATTCCTCAACTCAGGGACCTAGCAATTCAAGTATCTCCTCAAAAATTAGCTGCAATATACCAGCCGACTCCTCGAAAGGGTAACTCCAGCGGCCTTCTCACGCACTTTCGCCTCTGACAGTTGTGACATTCACAAATAAAGTTGTTATTAACTCACTCCACCACATTTACTCAAACCGGACTTGCCATTGTACTACCTCAGAGGCTACTCCCTTACGAAAAACACCTAGTATTTCTCTCTCTAAGACCAACTTCGATCTACTGCCCGATTACTCATATGGGGACCCTAATTGGGCCTAAAATGCTATTATCCACCTTGGGCCACCTCTATTGGAGTAGGACCACTACCCAAATTTATAAACCCAAACCCAGTCGAAGAAAGTCCAGAGCCGTCAAGCCAAATGACCCGTTACCCATTATCTCCGTGCTTATCTTCCCCCAGTGGTTCTGAATCCATGTTACCACCAAACTACAGACAACACATACTGATCTCGAGAACTATCCTCAGGAGACCAACGCTATTCATTCCCTTCCTTAGGTATTTTATTAGCCCTCCACTCACCGGCCTCACGCGAACTACTATAAGTCATCCTACCCACCGCCTCTCCCATAACTGCGGACAACGACTGTACTAATAATCTCCCTGCCTAAGCGGACCATTTGTCTCCGTTCAATATCCGCTGGAGGGAGAGTGGAATAAAGCCAACGGTTCCTTCCATCGGGTTTCCACACTCAGCCCCATGCAGCTGTCATTCACCCCCTCGTGGACCTTCAGATACTCACTCCTTACCAACCAGTCCCCAAAGCCCTTTGCCCATATACAACTTATGCCTACTTATTAACACCAGCTCCCAGGCCCAACAACCCTCCCAAAGGCTACCCAACTCCCTTTAACAGCGATTTTCCGCGAACTGACAATCTTCTTGGGAATTGCCGTCCTCCCAACAGTAGATTCATCTTACAGCCGTCATCAAAACTTCTTACCATAACCAGATTGCATAAATTCCAAAACCGCTGCGTTTTACCCCTTTACTCGTGGCAACCAATCAAAAAATGATAATGCCACTGTCCGCCATGACGGCACCTTCCTTTGAGGCTGAATTTAATGACGATTAATTACATTACCTTGGTCTACTATTTGCATAACTACCATCATTCTGCCCTGAGCCAACAACCCATCACTCAAGAGATGCAACAGCCTCCCAGGTAAGGGAGGTCACAAATGAGAAGCGGGACTAGTCGAAATCCTCCATCTGGTTGTTGCTGTTTATACAAAATGGTCTTTCTACATTAGGGAAAAGGAAATCTCCTCACATATTATCACTCTCCTCAAAATACGACTTCCCACTAATCGCCAAGACTTGGCTCAGTGACGACACCCCGTACGAAGCAGTTTCCATCCCTGGATATCAATCACTTAGAAAAATTTGCTAATTTCAGTTAGGGGGCGGCTGCCTTGTGTATGTCTGAAATTCAGTACCGGCCTTATTTTGCCAAGACTGACAACTGCGTTCAAGATGACACATGGCTAAGTGCTGATATTGCTAGGAAGTTCCTCCGGGTGGGATACATGCAACGCCCACCCGGCCCCTGTTGAAAAGGCTTCCTAACCATAACCGACGCAATCAACTACTAGTCCACCTTAGCAGGTCCCAAAGTCGAGGCGAAAGACTTCAGTATTCCAGGACTTGGCTGGTCAACGTTTACTGCTTTTAACTGCTTTCTTTTTTGCTAATATTCAGTAACGCCGATGGATACAAAATGTAGCCGACCCGACAAGAAACAGAAATGTCCTAGACCCAATTTTGGTGATTGGGTTAACGCGTATGCACACGTCCATTGAGAGTAGTTTCCTCAGATGCGATCATCTGCCTGTCAGCTGCACGATCATAATACTTTTCGATAGTAGCACCCCATCTCCAATCTCTAGACTTACTTTAAGTTAAATTGGGGTCGCCTGCAAACTGTGTTGCGCAGTTCTGATTGGGACTGCTTCGCGTTAGCAAGTGAGGTGCAAATGACAACTTACAAGCTTTGTTCACTCCTCTATGAGTGCTTTGGTAATATCACGTCGGCAAACTTCAAAATCTTGCTTGGAACCAGCAACTGTTCTTTAATTCTACGACCCAATCTCCTGTCAAAACAATCAAAAGCGCCGGTGGACACCCTTATTATAATGCACTAACCACGTGCTCTCAAGCATCCCAACCGGCAAGCAGCTCTGGCACGACCAATTAAATCAAGAGCCAAACACGCCAGGCTCTTGGCTTCTGCCCACCATCTCACCCGTAGTAACAATTTTATCAACAACCCTCAAGGAATCGCTGAGAAATTTTGCAGATTCTTCGCCCCATCTTCAGCAAGTGACAATAACCTTCCAGCCTTGTGCTCACCATGAATGACCTCGGAAACATCTTTAGCAGTTTTCTTTTTACCGAACGAAATAGCTGCGTCGCTGAAAACAAAGGTCAGCTACCTACCTGGACCAGACTCGTTACCTTCAGCTATTTTCACATCAGTTGGGGCAGATACTTCAATATTGTTTTCAAGCATATTCAGTCTCTCTGTCCAATTCGGCACTTTTCCCTTCCAACGGAAAATGTCTATCAAAATCCCCTTATATAAGAACGGCAAACAACTTGAGCCAGCCAATTATAGACCGATCAGTCATACCCCGATTGCATCCGGAATCTCGGGGCGCTCGATTAAAGGCACCTAGCGACATATCTTATGAACCACAAACTTGTCAGCACCAGTCAGTTTTGTCATCTCCAAAAGAAATCCCGCGATACGTGTAGGATTGATCGCCTGGATACCATCACAGTGGCTGCTAAAGCCGGAAAGTCGGTGATAGTAGTGTACTTGGATATGGCAAAAGATTTTGATAGAGTATCCCACCGCGGGCTTATAAACAAGATCAAATCCTACGGTAGCACCGACCCTATACTCTCATGGTTCACGTCATATCTTTCGTCCAAAAATCAAGAAGTGCGTGTAAATGGTTTCACCCACCACAGACAAGCAAATAATGGCGTAATCGAAAGCAGCGCGTCGTGCACACTGCTCTTTCCTTTTTGCGTGAATGATGTCTTCGACATTGTTCCAAAACGGTCTTCCTGTCCTGTTTGCTGATAAATCGAAATAGTTTACACCTTTTAGCCTCAGGCTCTAGTCTCTACTGTCGCCGAAATACCCCAAGACCTAATATCCTCAACACTTGGGCTAACGGATGGACAATGAAGTTCTCAGCCGAAAAGCTGCGTCCTATGCTAGGCGTGCACCGTATCGACAGGGAAGTTAAACTTTGGAATTCAAATCATCCTCATTAGCAACACGATTGGAGAATTCGGTTTAACTTACCTCTGCAGCTTCAGCATCTTGGAGCAGGCACGTACTCAAGTTGCGAAGGCCAATAAAATAGTTGAGTGTTTTACATAGTACCTCTAAGTTGAACCAGAGTATACTGAAACTCTTCAAAACACACGTCAGCCCCACTCTAGATTACTGTTCCCTAATCACAAGACAGTGCAGCAGACTTGCAGTGGGAAACCTCCAGCGAGCATTTGCAAAGCAGTTGGCAGGCACTTCGTCAAATCCAAGTTACAAGGAACGATGTACGAAGCTGATTCTTGAAATTCTGTGACTTCGGCGTGCGATGGCAAGCCTACTATTTTCCAATAGTTTCATCAACCTTAAAAGTTGCATTTTAGCCCCTTCGGAAATCAAACTCCCTACTCTCTTCGGAACACAAACTCCTCTTTACAACTGACATAATATGAATAGGCGTTAGCGTAAACATTCTTTCTGTTGAATGTTCTTCCCTTTGGAATTCACTGACCGAACAGTTATCTCCTATCATCGTCTAGCAACGCCTTCGAAATTCAAGACTGTACTAACCCTTAATCGTACATACGACCCTATCTCCCAGAGACTCAGGAGTTCGAGATTGGTTCAAGATTTTGGCAGTCAATGCATTTAGGCCTTCAAACCATAAATCTCATCCGACAGCACCATATAATGTGATATTTTGCGATAACGGAAGGATGCTGGATTCCATGGCAAGTGTATCCGCAATAAATCCCCCTCGTTTTAGTCTTCTCAGCCCTGATTCTTTTCCTCATAGATTTCCCCACTCTGAAAGCATAGAGGATCTTGTATTTATGATGAATAAACTGACAGAACGTTTTCTCTTCGCAGACGCTTCATCAAAGTATACATTCGACGTTTATTTTTCTCTTCCTACCTGAAAGCCTTGGTCCTTACTTACCTGCTTACTCGAATCTGGTAGGCCCCTTACCCTTGAGTGCCAAGCCTAGTCTCATTTAAAAATATTGTGCCCGTCACACGGACCATCTGTTTCGCTTAAGCAACAAACCAGTCCACATTGGAAAGATTTAATTGGCACTCGTTAATGAAAGAAGGGTACTGCGTGGGCCATGACGGAGCCATACTTACAGGTCTGTACCCTAAGGCATAAGCCACCACCCGCCGTGTGCCTGATTATCCCTACTTTGTTTTTCATCAGTCCGTACACGAAAAACCCCAAATGACCGCAGTATCCCCGCAGCATCTCCAAACTTAAGGAAAACAGTCCACCCCAGAAGTTGCGAAAAAATGTACGTGGTGCGGAAGGTTAAAATCATGTGGAGAAACTGCGAAAAGCACCCATATGGCATCAAAAATTCATTTGTCAGGGAGAAAATCTTTTGACGGGCTCATGTTGAACACAGCTATATAAGCAAACTCGGGCTGATCAGGAATGAGCTATTTTCGACATCGGAGATGTACTCCATCATCCCAGAACTGGCCATGCCAGAGAGGAAACCCCAGAATTCCACTCTATGATAGATGAACATCCGACTGCGTTATTGGACGATTTTGGCAAGTAGTGCATCGGACTGTCCACTTAAGCCCTTCTACCATGTTCGCTCAGACTTCCATTACTCACGTTTCCTCCGCGTCATCCATGTACAAATTTGATCTTGCCTTGCGCATGCCTGTCGCAGATCGAGAGCTGTGCTTCGTCATTATTAGTTTTCAACTTGCCACCTTCCTCCCAGCCGCACACTTATGATGGGGTCTAGAACAACTATTGTCGTTCTTCTCTCCTAATTAACCACGTACAACTTTTGAAACCAATAGTTAAAACCAGTTGTCATCATTTTCATGCTTCTTCCTGCCCATCCCGTTATGACTTCCCGTGAAATCTCCTGTCCCAGCATCCAGCCCACGCTGCCATCCGCGGCTCATTTCAGTCGTGCCCTTTCTTGGCAATTTGATGTAGCTAAAACCGGTGGTGGCTAACACACGGCCGCTGATTGTGTGCAGTAAAGTGATAGTTGTTTCGGAATCAAAGACGGGATTTTACTGTTTAGTTTTCGGAAGGTGTAAAAATGTAAATTTCATCGACCTGTTACTTGTTTAAACTTGAAATCGTAGGTATAAATCTGTGTCCTGCTAGAAACCACATCAGTTGCGCTCACATGACTGCCATTGCTGTTCGCGCGGATGTGACTGCTGTTCGTACAGACGACTCAGATAGTTTTTCGCATTTTGTTCTTCCATGTTATCCAAGATTTTAGAGTTCTAGTTTGATTTTCACATTTTGCAACATAAAACACTGACTTCGTTTTCAAATATCCTGGCGATGGCTCGGACAGTTGGCTCCAATGGCACCCGCTCCCTTCCCTCTTCCTTTCCTCGTTGTTGCGTCAAATACTCCGGCATCCACAAAGATCGGGAACATCTACGTTGTTATAGGTAAGGCTGCTCTCCTTTAAAATAATTTTTATTTGCAGATTTTTAAATATAGATTGTCCAGCGTTCGTCGTGTTGCGCGCAGTATGCAGGCCGTACAAGGCGGGTGGATGTCATCCCGGACACCGTCATCACTTACACCGATCTCACGACCGTCATCATGTGCGCAGCCTTGAGTTAAACACCGGCCAGGAGGCGCACTTAATGGCTGCAATTGAAACTTTCGGAGATGCTGGACAGCTTCACCGATACGCAACGGAATATTTCAACCGTCTGGCGACGGTGCGTGACATAAATAATCATAGGCATAAGTTTCGCTCGACGCATGACCAGAACGATTTCTTCAGCGTGAAAGACATTGTGCGGGAAGATTGATTGCGGTTTGTGTATTTTTTGCCGGATAGCGTTCGGAATTTCGTTGATCTGTACTTCGAGGTTTTATTTGCTGACGCTGCCCACCGCCTTAACGGCAATTGGTGTATAAAGTGCATGCTATGGTAGCGAACGACAGCGAGTTAGATAGGTCTATATTTAATGGGATTCTTCCCAAAGAAAGCGGTGCTTGCTACCGCCGGGCGATTGTCGCTATGAAGGACCTGTTGCCCTCCACCGGTAATCTGAAAACAAATGTCGTCGGCCGTCGGCGCAACTGGACGTTTTTCAAACCACTTAACCTGAAGCGAGGGTCTCCTTTCGTCGTTTTCATGTCCTCATGGAAATGCATCACCGCTGCGGTAGCCTGCCGGCATATGTAGAAGGGTTCGGCAAGCGCATTCATCAGCAGACGCTCGACTTAGTTTGTTCATCGAAAAAGGAAGACTTCTCAAAGTTTAAGGCGGCAATTGGTAGCCTTTGTCCAGCAGCACTGAGGTACCCTCGATGTGCTTGGCCGTCTTTGAAGGACATATGGGCGCACTACACTTTTAACTGTTGGCATATTCACGAACAATTGGTTTGAGGTAAGAGATATAAGTTGAAGCGGGGTCTTTATGTAATCCACTTTGTTTGATTTCCTTTTCCGAATACTTCGGCGCTCGGAGGAGTTAGACGAAGCAAGGCGTCGCCGCATTTTTAAGGAAATCCTCGGGAGACTTGTCACTCCCAGGTATAGAAACACATGCAGACCTGTTATGTAGAATGAGTTTACCAAAATTGTTGTGCTGAGACACACTACAGCATGCAAGTTAGTTTTATCTTCAAAAAGTAGGCTACTCTTGGTAGGCTTGTTGTCCACGGTCCCGTGATGCACGTGTGTTGATGAGCAGCCAGCCGTCATGCATCTGTAATTTCTGGAGCCAGTAGCTGTTATCATGTAGCCACATACCGCTTATATGCTGGTCCCTTAGGTATGACGTCGGTAGACTTCCAGTAGGCTAATAGGGGTACCATGGTGAGGGTTGTACTGGCCAATCACCGTCACCCGAGGGGCATAGCATAACAGCGGAACATGTATCTATCGGTAAGGAATGCAAGATGTCCCTCTTATCCGACGCTTGCCACGAAGTTTACGTCTTTACCGACCGCAATTGAAGAATCGGTATGGCATGTGCTAGAGCAACTACTTATTTCCAGTACATTCTCATCCGTACTAGTGCTGAAGTCTTTTAAACTTAAGGCTTCTATTACTCCCAGGGGACCGGTGACGTTGAAGTAAATGTTACTGGCGATCCCTTACGGTTAGTAAACTGCAAGAAGCACGGAAACGTGATTTCTGCAGACTGCAGGCCGCCAAAGACCAAGAGACGCAGGCAGTTGAAGTCAGCACCCTCGCCACTGAAACAAGGCCTGTGCGGCGTATGCAGACAGAGACTGCCCCTTAGAGATTTCGAAGCAACAGCAGAATGAGTGCAATGCGACGTTTGCCGACGTTAGATTCACTCCCACCGCTCCAAGTATATGGGCCAAGAGCTGTACATCTGCGTGTATTGCTCATCTGCCAAAGGTTATTGACATCCGTGCATGTCATGGCCTTAAACAAGGTGAACAGGGCACTTCATTTATATCTACCATTTTCATTTCAGTTGGATCTGAAGAGCCTAAGACCAGGTAGGACGATAGAAGAGAATCCTGAGGCCCACAACAGCCGACGCGAATCTAAGGAACAGGGAGCGCTAGATGGATGGGATTGGCGTGAACGCAACGAATGCACCTTTGAGGCCACCAATATCTGATTATCAGCAACGAGTTCCAAGATCGGTTATTCCACTGGTCGCTTTATTGCATGCTTGAAATTATTGAAACGTGAGTCTTTCACGTGCACAGCTACGGCGGAAGTTCTAGTTCTTCCGGAGAACGGTTCCATCTCATTTAGCGGCAGTTCGTTCACCTAGAAAACCGTGGGCATAGAAATGTAGGAAACCTGTGCTTCCACAGGCATTTGCATGGGCACGTTTAGGTGTTTACAAGTACCGCTAGCCACTTCTTACAGATAAGTGCTTTCAGGGAGGCATCTGCGTTTATAAATGGGCGTGTGCTTTTTTCCGCCTTTATGTTAACACATTTTCTTGCCGATGCCAGAAGGTAACTTATGCACACAAGTATGTACAAACGTATGCGTCCCCATACGGGCGCTTATTTCACCCTTTACGCATCCAGAAACAGTTTACTGAGCAAACATTCCCGCTGAGGTCTGTACTTATTTATGCAGACCGGAGGATTCAGCAATGTTACTGTACATATCATTATTCGAACCTAAGGTGGAGATATTTTTTTTATAAAACTAATTAGTTGGATATATAAATATATATGTTCATACTATACTTCCACGGGGATTATGAGGCGAACGGAAAAATAGAATAAGCCAAAACGTCCTCTTCTCCTTGACAGCCAGTGCATTTTACGGCTTTGACATGCTGAACCGACTTTTTGTTTTTCTGAGCAAAGTGACATCTGTGATTTCCATATAGCTCCTTCATGGCCATCATTTTTCCAGAATTTCGTCAACTGGTCCCCATAAACATTTAGCAACGAACGTAACCGGTTATTGCGCAGTGTGTAGTGTTGGGCATAAGCGATTTCCGCGAGTGGACAAATGGCATCCCAGGATTTGAATGCCTGCAAAAATGGCTGCTTTATGGGGGCGGCCCAGTCGCTAATACCTATGGCGACGCCCGCCATGGCTTTCCAGCTAGAGTTTGCGCCCACGGTACGCGCCCTTGATGCATTTAGACTTGGATTGACTGGCAATGCACGACCGATAATCAGCCCCGGATAGTCTTGGCGAAGGATTGCCTAACTTTGTTTGGAAGCTCGAAAACTCTTGAGCAACGTACCATATTGCAGTATCTGATCGTGGAAGCACACGCATCCCAAATGAATGTTCTGTTTTTGTTTTCCGTGTTTTCACTGCCCTGTCTTTGTGCAAATTTGATCTCCCCTGTGAATGACCATCGGAAATCGAGAAATATAGACTATTTGTTTTTTTAAGTTACCCTTGTGTCTTCTGTCTAACGAGAAGTGACTGGAGATACAAGGTCGTTGATTACATGACTTCCCATCCTGTAACTAAACCATTCGTCTGTATCATCGGTAAACCTAACAAAACAAGCGGCATCTTTTTTAAATAAGGGGGACCAAGTTTTCACACAACGTTCCAGAATGGGTCATATTGCGGCCTTGTGCGGGGGCGTGAACAACGGTTTATGGCAGGAGAGGGCTGAGTCTGGCCTAGACAGATCACCTCTCGTCTTTTGGGCTACCAAGGCACAGTGAGCAGCCCACTTAACTTCTGACAACGCTTTTCTCCAAGTGCTTCAACCTGATACCCGCGTTTGCAGCGAACAGCCCCTAGTCATATGATACTATGAGGCATTCCGCTCTTCGGAGTAACAACTGGCTTCATATTTAATAAAAATCATCATTTTTCATCGAAATCTAGGAATCCCTTGAATCGCTGCTGGAGTCTCTTCTGTACCTTGACCATAACATCTTTGCACTTTCAGGGCCGAGACTATATCAATTATGAAGAGCAGGAACAAGGGCAAAATATCGTTGGTAGTGTCAAGGATGGCGGAGCTCCTGTTCCCCGTTCTGACGTAAAATGCCCCGCTAGTATTCAATGCCTTCATCCACCGGTACGGCTACCGACGGATATTAAACGAACCCAGCTCAACTAGAAGTAGGCGGTCTGTCAGAGAAGCAAAGCCTTGCGGGATTTAGGCTAATAACCTGATAGTCCTTATTCAATCTTCCGGTGATTTCATTGTAGCATGCGGAATTGAAATTGGTTTGCGAACCTCGGCCCGTCAGGGTGATGTACGTGTACGAGGTAACAGAGGTGGTGAACTGCCTCTTGTCTAAGCTGCGTGGATGGAGCCAATAGGAAGACACAGCCGAACAAAGAAACATTTGATTTGAATTTAGGGCCCATGGATTCATAATTTTGTGGGTATTCCGATCTGTGAGATGTTTTCTGTCCAAACGCCTTCAGGGGAAGTTCAGATTTCACTGCCGTTTTATGTCGCCTGACTTCGCAGGCTAGCATGAAGTTGGTTCGGACTGCATGACGTGATTTGCACTTAGGCTGGAAACATTCATCCAAGAATTAAAATGCTCTGATGAGACAAGACCTATTTTCATGATGTCGCTCTCTGCTGAGGATAGCGCCAACTGCTGTGCTAGATATGGGGATTTGTGCCCGTAAAATCTTCATTGCCTTGAGTTAAACGCCGGTGAAGCTGACTGGCCAGAAGTTTTCCAAGACAGACTTCGGACGTCTCTTTTGCATGTTCCCGAATGATGCTCTGTCTCAATCGTTTAGTGTTTTACTTCGGTCCATAGGGGCCGGGAATATGTTGCCCACCGGAAACGTGATGAAACCAGCTAATGGCTTTATAGTGACCTGGTGAATATCACCTTTCCCGACAGGCCATTTTGTTCAGCCCACAAAATTCTCACGCACATCCTTCTCAGTCATCAACGGATCTCCAATGATCTGCGGTGAAGTATCTGGCACTAAGGTTACGACGTCAACCCTATAGACAACGACGATGTATCTAGCTAATAGGTTTGCTTTGTTGCGGCCATCTTTGACGTCCTGGTCAACAAAATTTGGCAGGCTGACACAACCAATGCTTAAAAATTTTGAATGCACATAGGTGCAATATTTTTCGGATTGCCACTTGGAGCGCTGTGCTAGTTTGAATTCATATCTGCATCTTCCGCCTTGGATCAGCTTTACTGTGCTGTTCCTAGTTTCCGCGCAACAAATCTATTATCGCTATCTCTATGCATTACTTTACAGCCTCCAGGGGTAATTTTTCTGCTTGATGGTTCTTTAAATGGCTACCCACCACCAAGGTGATTTTGCTTTGCAATTCCCTCATCTCGAGGACAAAAATGCATCCTGTGAGGTTTATGAAGTGTCCTTAATAATTCTTTTTCATTACTCTAACTCATTCCAATCTGTCTTGTCCAAGATTAACACCGCTGAACGGTATGGAGCTTAGCCAGATCCATACTAATTGAATTCTCTGCCCATGTCGGGCAACCCTGAGCAGATATAATCAGAGAATGACTTTCTGAGCAACATGATCTCTCCTATCTAAACGGTACGCAAATCGGAGCCCCGTGAGCTTAATTGTCCGGCCAGGTGTGATAAATCGTGACGCAACCCATACATGATATCCTCCCTTAAACGCTGACGCAAAGTATTTATGTGCAACCACCAGAGGAGGCCTTATTCCGCTAAGCTTAATGTGCGCATCTCATAGGCTTTGTCCATTCGTGACAGGCCGAAATCCACCACACTGACGACCTCGTTGGCCCTCGCAACTACACGTGTCGGAGCATTCAGGAACAATGCGTCGTCCTTTTAAATGAGTAACAATATATAAATAAATAAATAATTCAGTTTTCTAGGTTTCCGAGAGGCATGCGCAAGGGAAGATCAAAGTTTTACGAGGATGGGTCAGTGGAAACATGGAAAACAAAACCAGACATGAAGGTGCAGTGTACATGTGCCCCAAGATCAGAACCCGCAATGTGATTGGCTGGGCTTGAAGTTTCAAGTTTTTAAGTCAAAGCTGGATAACAATATATATTTCTCGATATGCAAGGGGCATACGCAATGCAAAAACAAATTTGTACATGGTTGATGCAGAGGAAACGGGAATAACGGAAATCGGAGGTGATATGAAGACGTACATTACGCTAGATTACTGGGGATGCGTCATCAGAATCTGCAAAGCAATATTTAATGTACAAGTATTCGAGATGAAAATCCAAACTGGGAAAACTGTTTTGCTGGATTAGACAGGGTTACTTAGGATTGTTGGTGGGCAACGGACTGCGGGTCGTTTTGCACTAAATGTGTGTCGCTGGCGCAACACACGACAGACGTTGAATGACGTCGAAATATGGCCGGAGGCGCAGAAGACAACAGCTTAAGTGATGAACAGAAAAGTAGAGCTTAGATGTAGATCAGTTGGGATAGGATAAATGGATGAAAATTAGTAAAAGTCAAGAGGAACATCATGTAAGGCGAATAAGGGAATCGCGTTTACCAACAATAAAGGGCCGATAAAATGCTAAAGAAGGTGGAGGACCACTAGTATGTCTGCCGAACAGTAAGAAGAATGAGCTCTTATGAAAGGCTATCCAAAGAGAATATGAAACCTCAGGGCTGTCGATTTCTTTCCTATGCTGTCGGCAGCAAACTGGACTGAGAGGCCCAATGGAGGAAATGTTTGTGTAAGGCATAAAAAGTTTAGAGTACTCCAGCCATGGAAAGCCTCTGTGCTGCCATTTTTATTGCCGCAGGTTTTGACCTTAGAGGGCAGTACGTGTTGGGACTGTGAAGAGGCGCACAAGGTATTCCAGCGACATTAGTAAATGTGAATTGAAATGCCGTAAAGATTGATCTGAGTAGGAGTATCCAGGCTGAACGGACCGCTACTCGGGCGCCATACCTGGCTAGCAGGAGTAAGAAGCCAGTAGATTTGGTGTTGTCCTCACGTGGGAGGAATTGGTAACAGCGCGTTTAGCCTGGGTGCGGGATATGCAGCATAAAAGAGAATAGCCTGGCTTTGGTGCCAGCTTGGAGTTATGGTGATTAATGAACCAGAGAAATGGAGGCATCATCCTTCCTTAGGTTAGTCGGATGAATAAAAATAAAGGCTGAGTAGTGAAAATAAGTAGGGTAAGATGTGAAGATTTATCACAGGGGATATGAGTTTACGGTGAATCGGCCTTGAGTCAGCTGTTCGGGGGGGGGGTTATAGGTGACACACCCAACGGGTGCCCTGGTTAAAGATAAGGAGGTTATGTAGTAAGGTGACCATGTTCGTCCTGGGTTGCCATTATGACGCAAAGCAATTCAGCTGCAAACAAGTTGGTAACTACTACAGAGCACCAGTGATGATTTTTTGACAGTTTTCATGGCCAGCATACTCTGCGCTGCTGACCTATTAAAGGGATTAGGAGTGTAAATGGAGAATTATGAAAGCTGGTGCGTTAAGAATTGTAGAGACCGTTGGACTACAGCATAGCTTATTCTAATTCTGTTGATTTATTTGGTTTTCTTATTGAAGCTGAAGGAATAATGGTATATCGTCAAGGTCGTTATTGTCATTAGTCTTAAGATGGAAACTTTTATGGGGTGGCATAGCCTCGGGTACCTAATTTGGGATGGACCGAAAAGTTTAGGTGTTCTTCGAAACTTGTTCTGGACTTTAATTATTCCCAGTTAGGCAGAGAATTGAGAAATTTGGACAATGCACTCTTGATTTTTTTAGATTCTCACAGCACCGGGCATGTTTCGGTAACCTATTCCATAAGGCAAAGCAAACAATTGTAAAAAACGTTGACCTGAAAACACTTTGGAAGGTGGAATTCCAAGGGAAAGCGGTAGATTCCTGCTGGGGCAAGAATAATTGTCAAAGAATCGGAGGGGTTTCCACCAGTGTTTGCTTGCGGCCCTAAGAGTTTGAAAAGGAATATAAGGTTCAGCTTTACAAGACGCAAACAAAGGGAGTTAACGTGTACCAGCTAGCACTGTTTTCTGTAACCAAAGCTTGAAGTTGGACCCAGAAGCTGCTTCATGAATGCCCGTTGTACGTTTTTTACTGCACCACAATCAACAATGAGCATATTCAAAGAAATTATCGGGCAGTACTCCAGTTGCAGTCTACAATGTGCTTTGTGCAGCATCAGCTTACATCTTAGGGTGCAGAATGCTTCAGCGATGAGGCCGTTAGTCCTGTTTGGGTTAGAGATTCGGCAAATTGCTTGCTCTTGGAATCTGAACGAGGAGGAGCATTGTAAGCCTAAATCTTTTACAAAATGATGGTGATTACTATCGGGAGACCGTTTAAAAACATCCTCCCCGGGGGAAACTTGACGGTCATAGGCCAGAACAGCGCTTTAACTGACGGGAGATTTCATCGCCCATTACATGCAGCACCCGTCTAGTGAGCTTAAATCTTCTATGATACTGGCCAAAATCTGGATTAAGGGGGATAGCTCTAAGTGACCAGTGAATAGGAAGGGTGTGCCGTGGCGTATCGTCCGAAGGATACTGTTTACTTGGAACAGGAATACTAAGGGGTCGAGGACACTAACTTTTATCACACCGCTAGTGATTTGACGGGGATGGGATAGGGTTCCGTTGATACTGACGATCTGAGAGCGGTCAGAGCGGTATGAGGTCAAACAAGAGCAGAGCGAACCTGCTGTGCCACTGGATTTGATTTCTAGTAACAATCGTTCCTAGAGCACGCGATCAAAACCCTTGGACATTTCTAGGAAACTCAGTACAATGGACTTCTTCCTAGCGACATTTAATAATAATAATGTACATTTCTCAGTTTGCGAGAGGCATGCGCAAGGCAAGATCAAGTTTTTACAGAGATGATGCACAGGAAATTCAAACATCATAAATCGAAGGGAGAGGGAGTGAGAGCAACCTTAATTAATTTGAAAGGTTCGTTTGTTTTGTATGTTTCTTGACATACGAAAGCCATGCGCAATGCAAGATCAAAATTTTACAAAGAAGGCACTTTGCAGACACGGAAAACAGAAACCAAACATGCGATGCAATGTGTTTTCGCTCACAAGATCACAACAGGCAATGTGATTTCCTGGGAAAGAGTTTTAGAGTTTTAAATCAAAGCTAGATAATGTTTCGCGAAGATTTTTCCTTGACTTATTGCCAGTCCTGTACTGCGAGTAATGCTTTGTTTGAATGCACTAAAGGTGCGTATGGCGGGCAGAAACTTAGGCTGAAGTGCAGCGGCTGTTCCCGCCGGGATCCTGGAAAATTGAGAGAATTACATGGCGGAGATCAGGATCAATGTGGATGTGATAACGGAATGAAGATGAGTGAAAATCAGACTGGATATCATAAAAGGCGGTATAAAACTCGAAAAATCTGAAAGCACAGTCCGTTGAGGAAGGAAGGCGGCGACATTGGATGGGGATTGTGCGATCGTTAGCACAACACATGAAGTTTATTTTGAACAATTTTGAGTTCATAAATTTCAGATTGGTTCAGAGAATAAGGTGGCAATGGGAAAGAGGAAGGAGAACGGTAATCAAATGAGACAACGTCTGGTAGACTCCTGTGGAGAACTGTTATCAAGACCGTCGAACTCTAGCCGAATTCCGCAGACGGAAATAGAGGTTGATGAAAAATGGCGGTCCTCAGCTCTTTTCGGATTTCAAGATGCATTGTGAACGTCATTTTTTATCAGATGCCAATAGAACTACTGTCCATTCGTGAGTCCTTTTTGTATGGATTCTGCAGAAGAATTTTGGGAAGGAGCGAAAGGACGCAAGTACAAAATGGTGCATGTTAACATAGGGGCTAGAGTGCTGTTTACCGAAACAGTGCTAGTGGGTAGGGCTGACCGGCTGCTGGCCACCCAATCTGAAATACGCCGTTTGAAGGTGAACGCAGGAGGTGTAATCCGCCAACCTCGTTGCACCCGCACACCGCTGCAGCCAAGCTGCCAGCCCGATGTGCGCCGGCCAAAGCGGTGGGTATGACCGCACCCCGCACCATTGTGGTGACGCCGGTGTACTTGTGGTGTGAAGGGAGGAATTCAAATATGGTAAGGTAAGGGACACATCGTCTTTGCAGGATCGGATATTCGCAAGGGCATGGGTAAGTGTTTCCATCCATAGAGGACTATAAGGCCTGGAAGAGAGAAAAAGACGGACGGAAGTCTGGCCTAGCTTCCAGAGGCAGATTAGGAAGCGATCAATCTTACAAGCAGCTCAGAGAAGGAAGTTACTAGAGCGCATAGTGCAAATCAAAATGTATGGATGATGGCTGAGGAATCCGGGTTTTCGTTTTTATGTACATATATATATTTAAATGGATGGGCTGGCTCATCTAGTGTGTGGATCGTCTGCGCTACGAGTAAACAGGATTAACTCGTATTTGATAGGGTCATCTACGCTATGAGTAAAGAGCATGAACCGGTATTTGGTAGGACGGGCAAGGAACAACTGCTGCTGATATAAATAATGATCGAACTACAAAGATAGATGTAATAGGGACTGACTGAATTCCGCTTGGAAATCAAGGATTATATTTCATCCTAGGAGGCTGTGTCTTTGGAAACACGAAATGGTCGGGGCCAGTGGGTATGGTAGATGTAAACGGTCACTATGGGGAAAGAAGATACCAGATATGACCCCATGCTCGTGGCGATGGTTTGAGGTCTGAATTGGCCAAAATGAACAGACATCCATGAGGCGTGAGAAAAAAGAATCCAAGACGTTTCCTTATTTCGTCTGAAGGGTATCGTTTGGGTTCACCAGAAACAAAGTGATTTCTTCAAGCCAGAGTCATTTGCGTGGGGAGAAGAGTTATTGAGAAGTAAGGTTGAGGATGATAGTGAATGTTTTTACTTTAGACGACGGTCGCAGGTTTTGCTCGCCACACCCTCTTGGAGACGGTGTTGGAGTTAGTAAGGTGAGGGGGGAGAGAGCTTTGTGTGAGCTACCCTATACGCAGTTATAACGATAAGGTTTATGGATACGAAGTCAAACTATTAAGCGATAGGTACCGTTTTTTAGGCAGAGGAACGGTGAAACGCATCCGACATGAAACTACGCGTAACTAAGTAGCATGCGCTGGTGTCGGAGCTCTGTTTGAAGTTTAAGAGACTAGGTTGATTCCTATATGACATGATTTACTTTCCTTTCCGCAATGAACGAAAAGGCGACATCAATGCGTTTTCCAGAAGCCCAATCCAGTTTCAGAATGACCAGATCAAAATATTCAAGGTGGCGTGAGATAAAGGAGCTGCCATTAAGAAACCCATGCTGCGGCTCACCAATTAAGTCGTTAGTCGTTAGAAAGCCAATCATCTGGGCCTTAACAATCCCCTCCGTGAGTTTGGATAGGATGGGTGTTTGGTTTTTTGGACAGCAGTTTTCTGGATTGTACAGTGGCCATTTTATGTGGAGAGGAACAACTGCGGAGACCTTCCAATGAACGGGAAATACACCAACTGACATGGAGGTAGTGTACAGGTTTAACAAAATAAGCTCTATATCGGGTTTGCTGAAGCGGAAGAGGGCGGGGGAAACACCGTCTGAGCCAGATTGCTAAGACAGTTTGATGATGGCGAGAACCTTCCCTATTTCCTCTGCATCAAATAAGACTGACGAAAGTGTTTTTATGTTTATCTACGGAGGGTGGGTGTCGGTAATGAGGGTGGAGTAGTAGCATGAGTTAAAGGCCTCAGCAACTTTGTTTGGATCAACCAGCTGCTGGCTGTTGTGTATAATGTACATAGGGGTATTTGATTAATTGCAAATAGTGCGGAACCGCAGAAGTCTGACAACATGTGGGCCGGCATTCGATTGCCGAGGAGCAGTTTGTCCAGGATTATAAATTTGGACCTCCGATGCAGCAAATAGGTCACTTTGAAGTCGATTTATCCTCAATAATATAGTGAAGTCTAAGGTTTTTCGGGTATATATTCTGCAGTGTAACGGCCTTCATTTCATACTTGCAGATTTCGCTTATTTACACTTGCGGGGATTGAGCTTTTTCAGGAGTTATTAACCGAGTGCAAATTTGCACATAATGTATTGGCAGCTTCTTAGGAGCCAGACGAAGGGGAAAAATCAGACCAGTCAAGGCTCCAGGAGAGCGACAGTCGAACCAGTTCAGTTTGCTACTTTGTAGGAGATGCTCGCGGACTTGCAGATTTTCGGCGTCTGTGACCATCTAGTGGTCATTACACGGAAAGTTATCTTTCAACATTAAGTAGACCATGGGTGAGTACTAGGTCAAGGATATTTTTCTTCTGGTGGGGTTTGCGTCATGCTGCGTCCATCCTTCTACGTGGATTTCAGGAAGAAATTTGAAGGACTGAGAAGAGGCAGTTCTGTTAAAGCAGTAGATCCTGGGCGCATTAAATTCTCCTTCTATAAGTTTTGCTCCTCCTTGGATGGATAAAATGAGCCCAAACGCCTTGATCAGTTGAAGGAGCACAAGGTTGTTTGATGAAAGAGCTCTGTAAACATTTTCAAGGTGCACTAGAGAGTTATGAATACGGATAGAGGTCAAAAGTTTCGGGCAAGGTTTCTAACGGGGGAGTTTATGCCCGGTAACCATCTCCATGCTCATCAGCTCGGCGCGTTAGAAAGGAGTTGTAACCATTCAATATTTTTTGGTTTACGGGTGAGTATCACGTCAACTATGCCTCGGCGATTAGAATTATGTCATAGGAGTGATTTTGCACAAAATGTCTCAGGGTGCCAAACTTAATTGGGAGAGTTCGCGCTTTAAACAGAGTCAGAGGAACTTTGGGTGTGCAGTCAATGACGGGAGCGCTTCCGGGTGAGCCGAATTACAGCGGGGAGGAATCGGAAGATTTAGGGTTGACGTTCTGGGCTCCGAAGTAAAATTGTAAGGAGAATTCGGGATTGTTGGATTTTGGATATTTGCCTACAGGCATGGCGAATATTTAGGCCATTTTAAGTTAATTATGGGATGCGACAAAGCAGTATTCAGAACGGGAAGTGCCGAAGGTTAGTGAAATTGGATTGCATTGTGGATGGCTGCGTTCGTAGAGGCAATTCTTTGTGGCCATCTAGGAGGTAACTAGGGGAAGGACCTCCGTTTTGTTCAGGAGAATACTGGTCCCAGCGAGGTAAATTCTCACCGAAGGGGGAATCATGCTGCTGGAACCATTTTTGCGAGTGGCAATTAAACACTTGAAATGACCGGGACGGTGTGGGCACTTATCAGAAAAAATCTTGTTGGCGAATGGTGAATAGTAATTGTTTTTGACGGAGTATCCAAGATCAGGATGGTGAGGTATTCGAGTGGGTGGAATTTCACCGGCCTTGGAGCAGAAATCTTTCGCCAAGACGCCCTGGGGCCGTTTATCATTTGTGCTTTGCGAGTCATTCCGTGTTTAAATTCATCAAATGTGCTTATCGCGGGCGCAAAGTTAACCGGAAAGCGATGGCGTGCGTCGCCAACTGGCCGGGTCTACCGAAAATCGAGAGGGTTATATGGTGAACATAAATATTTTTAATGCATGTAGTAGGAGACAGACACCGTATCAACACTTACTGATAAACACCCAAGGAGTATCTAATAATTTAAGTCATGGCGTGCACTACCTGGTTTGATTCTCTACTTTGCCAAGCAATGACCATAAGTTCGAACAATACTGGATAGTTAAATGTAAGAATATCATTGACTACAGCATTAGGCCAGATCGCCGCAGGTCTGAAACCATCCGAGGATTTCGTGAACCCCAAATTGGCGATGAGATTCGAATTACTCCGAACAGGCCACTGACTTTTATATCTTCTTGTCAAGCCATGGACTGACGTTGTTCACTTGTGTTCCAAAAATTAACTACCTCGGAGAACAAGGTATGCCGGGATTCATTCTGTGGAGATGGACAGTAAAAGCCCACACCACTTGAACCTGGGGAGATTCGGCGCCAATTTGACCACCAGCAATAACAGTACAGAGTCACTGAGGGAAGTTTCGCTTTGATTTCGAAATAGCTCGCAGATACTGGTGTCCAAGCATAGTCTTCAGTTTTCCACAGTTCTCAATCGTTATGTTTGCGAACCGCGCTGTAGGACCGATTTCATTATCGCAATGAAGACTAGACTGCTGACTGATCTTCGAATGTCGTAATGACGCCGCAAAAGCCTCACATTGGTAGATACTAAACGAGGCTTCTGTACACGCAAGAGTGCCGGTGAGATGCAACTGCTCAAAGAAAACTTATCTGCTTTGCTCAAACACCCTTCCGCAAAAACGTCCCAAAAATAGCTACGTTTTTATCCACGCGGTCGTCAAATAATTGCACTTGACCATGATGGGTACTCAGGGAACATATTGTTCATATATTGGAAGCTGGGCAACTTCCGATTTGAGAAATAAATGTGAGATGAGATAATAATTAAAAGCCTAATGCCATTAATTGTGAAGGGCTGGCGAGAGAAGAAGCTGAGAAAGACCGCTCAATGAGTCAGATCCCAAGGCATATTCTGTACAAGTTTCGCAAGCCGGCATGTTTAAATCACGTAATTTAAGAAATATATCATTCAGTGAGATGTCAAATACATGACTGACGACTAACGCTCCCTCGAGAATGAATTTGGTGGTAAATGGGAACTCACGATCTTCGGCTCGTTACCACAACTGACCTCATTCGGTTTAATGCCACTGCAAGTTTCGAGATCACGGCCCTCCTCTCGTGTAGTGGGCCCTAGCAGCCGTTATGGGACAAGTCCCACCCGCTAAACGTGTGGTGTCAGAAAAAGACTCGCGATTCAGCATAATTGACGTGAATCATAACGATGCCTTTTGCGACAATTCGCGGCGATTCAATTACGAAGGATCTAAATCAGAAAACCCAAAGTGTATTCTGGTCAAATAATTATACGTACGGGTCTTTAATAGGAGACCTACACAACTTGGGACTCCGTATGTGCAAGCCAAGTAGACCTGCCCAGGGAGTGCTTGCTGGCGTCACGGCACATACTATGACGTTCGGGGCGCATAATTTGTTCTCGGATTCGGCATGCTTGATCGCCTCTCGAAGAAGGATGTTCACTCGGACACATTTACACTCGTTTTTCCTTTCCTGGTGATAAATGCAGAAGCTCTGCCTTTCCGTTTCCAATAAACGGTCTGCTTTTATTAGCCACGTTGGGTCACTGGAGAATATAGAGACATTAGGCTCAGGCCACTTGCTTTTACCGCCATACAGGTTGGTGTATGTCACTGTCAACCAGGCCTCATGCTATTTTAACCTACTGCAGTCTGATCCTCGCACACAATAGCTGGAGAGTTCCTACTTGCTCTTCTGCCTCAACCGATGCGAAGGAGCCCGATAAACAACGGCTACGGTCTCCCCAAATTTATTGGACCAATAGCTCTCAACAGTCTCCCGGAAGGTTTCGATTTCTGATCCTCTGGCTGGGAGTTCTGGGAGAATTCGTTCTCCAGCAGATATGCGATTACTAGTAGCATCAACACAAGCAACTGTGTTGTCAACTGTGTCAGGGCCGAAGGGTCGAGAAAGCTTTTCATCTTACTTCCATTTCAGGGAACTTGGCATTTCTCCCCTAGCATTCCTGGCAATTCCGTCAAGTTTGCACAGAATCAAAGTTGCCGCAGCGCACGAAGGGCAAAAGAATTGGTGTGCTTTTGGCTGGTATCCGAAACTGCGCATTTTCCTTTTTCTGAAGAAAAGCTATCAAGAGCAATATGAGACCTAACAGATACGTGTTTCTTTCAAACCCGATGAATTCTCTTCTAGCTCCGGGTATGCCGCCTCCCAACTTGCAGAGCTTCTGTTATCCACCTACATTAGTATTACTAACAACATCTGCAGATTGGTTCTACGGTGAAATAATTATTGGTGGATAATTTCTGCGATGGCAGGTGGTGTTGGCTTCTCTTTGAAATTGATCTCCTGCGGACGCAATCAACATACATTTATTTCGCGATCGTTTGCGGGCTGCGTTTGATGTCAATTCGCATGAGTTGACCACACGTCCGATCATGTTGATTATCTCTATGCCAAAAATATGGAACTTTCCCAAGTTTACGCCCCTCCAAATACTGTTTGCCATATGACGGGCTGCATGTCTTCAGGAGTGAATTTCACTACGTCCGACCGGGAATTTGACCGAGCTTTCATCCACTCAATTCAAAATCCCGAACTGCCGAGATAACAAGGACGAGAGCAAACGGTCAGGGAGATCGAAGTCATTCCTTCACACTGCCTCTGAAGAATTGGACGGGTCTGAGGGAACCAAAAGGTAGCAGGCTGCTAGTGCTCCAATTCAAAGTCTTATGGAACTACTTTGAGCGGTATAGCTAATGAATGACAAATTACCGAGACTGTTGTAGGAGGAATGGACTCTCGCCGGTTCTACGTTCTTCTTTACATGACTTCTTCAGTCAAAGTAATTTGCAATCTCAGTCTTCGGCCCATTGGACGGAAGCGATTATCTTCCATGAAAACAGTTATAGCTTTTCGACGCATCCAATCCAGCAACTCAATAAGGTTGATGCAGAAACGGAATCCACAGACGGTACACCGGCGGCCAATGCTCTGACCTTTCCGAGTTAACCTTTGGTGGAATCAGAGGCAGAAAATTGTCGGAAGCAATTACGTCGTCTTTGCTCTACTCAGTCCCAAAACGTACACGCACCGAAAATGCTGAAAGTGAATACAGCCGGAGTGAAGACACAGAGGAACTGAAAAGAACCGGCTGTGGGTTGCGGCTATGTAAACTTGAGGTTGATTATGTCGTAATCATACAATTCTACACCGTCCACAAACAACGCGCAACAGAAACACGAAAGGATGCATATGGAGTCACTTATAAATCAAATTTGCGAAAATGAAAGAAATTCGTTAATAGTGAAGCAACTCCAGGGGAAGCCAACAGATGACCGCCAGATAGTCATTACCGTAGATGCAAGTCGACTTGGCAGCGCCGTAAAACATGAACTCCATTGCGTGTTTCGGCCCACAAATGAAAAATGTCGGCTCTTCCCGGACGAATATCTCGGTTCAATTCATCATGGGGTGCCTAGATGTAACCCGTGGATGTCCTTTCAACCCTAACCATCTCGGATCGTTGATTCAAAGTTACTTTAGAACTTCCAATGGAGCCATCACACAGTGCAGCATGATTCCGTATCGACTACCGTTTTTCGACTGATCGATATCTCTCGCAGGATATAAAACATTAAGCAACCATTCTTCGGTATTCTCTGATTCTTCTTCCGTCATCTGCCGAAGCCTGTTAGCGATCCCGCCAAAAGCGATGATGCATGTCGAATGCGGAAAGGACCACAAACTTTTCTTTGCAACAAACGCCCGAAAATGTTCGAAGATTTCGAGAAGGATTCGTCCACCAGAGATAACGATCTAGATTGCAATGGTTTACAGTCGGAACATAATGCCCAAATTAAAACCATATACGCAAATAGTAACAGTTTCATTCGGTCAAGTCTTTTCTTTCCGCATCGCAGTTGGAAATATCTTCCACGCAGCACGTGTTCGTCATTTCAAGGTGCTGAGCCCAATTTAAGTTCATCTATTTCAGACCTTCGAAATTCCGTTCCTGATCCCGTTTCGGTAGACAGAGCATATCTGATATGTTTCCAAAATGCGCAAGTTCTGTCGAACGCGCTTCGGTCGCCAGATCGCTCAGCGGTCCTCGTGGGCGTAAACTTCGACGTTCTCTTTCCATTCCGGACTCCTCCTTGAGAGCAGCAGCAAAAAAACTGCGGTACACCGTTCCCCGCTGTGAGTTGTTCTCGCTGTTTTCTTTTGCAATTTAGAGTGTTATTAGAGTTTCATTGTAGTACTTTTAGCATAATTAGAACCGTTTTCCT
>LUCM01010187.1:34597-83303 GCA_008360955.1 Fasciolopsis buskii | reverse complement strand
TTCAGATATTAAGCCATTTACTTGCACTATCTGCTTTCTAAATGACAAATAAGATGAAAACCACGACAGCATTGGATCAACAATACCGTAGGATGCCATTTTACTTGGCAACCTAGGTTGGGGTACCCTGTCGAAAGCTTTCGTTATGCCTAAAATAATTACTTTAACTGATCTCCCAGTACTCAAGGCCTCGGTGATAGTGTCCAGGCAGTCAGTCATGCAAGTAGCGCAGGATTTCTCACGAAGAAAGCCATGCTGGCCATGGTAATGCGTCCATGTTCTAGAAGGTAGTCCATAAAACTATTCTAAGTCGGGCCCTCCATGATCCTGGAAACTATAGGGGTGTGGTTTATCGGGCGATAGTTTGCAGGGTCATAGCGTGAGCCCTTTTGTAAGCGGGTATAATCACAGAGGTCTTCCACTTTCCACTTTCTTACCCTCTCCATAACATAATCCCGTTCTCTCCTCCACACCACAAGTACAAGGCGTTACCACAGTAGTGCGGGGCGCGCCCATATCCACCGCTCCGTCCGGCGCACATCGGGCGGGCAGCTCGGCTCCAGCGGTGTCTGGGGGCAGCTAAGTTGGAGCATTACAACCCCTGCGCTCACCCTGAAACAGTGGTTTTCAGGTTGGGTAGCCAGCACTCGATCAGCCTCACCCATTGGCACTATTGTGGTAAACAGCATTCTAGCTCCCAGGTTCAAGTGTGCCATTTTATACTGGCTTATTCCTGCTCCTTCCCAAAATTCTTTTGCCGAAAACATACAAAACAGACTCATGAATGGACAGCATTTTTATTGGCATCTGATATGAATTGACGTTCAAAATCCATCTTGACATTCGAAAACAGCTGAGGACCGTCATTTTTCATCAACCTCCCTTGTGGTCTGCGAAATTCGGCATTATACCAGTGCTCCCGCCAATTGTTTGCACGAATCCACCACATATTGCCTCATTTGATTCCGGTACTCCTTCTTTTTCAACCCCAACTTCATCTCTAGACCGAGCTGAAATTTATGAACTCGAAATTTCTCAAAACAAATCACCTCCATTAGTCTTAGGTTGCCCAATTCCCATCCATTGTCGCCGCTTTCCCTGCTCAATGGACTGTGCTTTTAGATTTTTCGCGTTTTATACAACGTTGTATGATGTTCATTCTGGTTTTGGTTTATCTTCATCCCGTTATCATATCCGTACTGATCTTCCTCTTCACCATATAACCTTGCGTTTCTAGGATCTCGGCCAACTGCCGGTGACTGCCATTGCCCAGCAGCCATAGTTTTCGCCCAAGATGCGCATCTTTGATGCATTCAAACATAGCATTACTCGCGGTGTGGGGCTGGTTATCAGCCGCAGAAAAATCTCGGCGAACTCGTACCCTCTTGCCCAGCAAATCGCATTGCTTGTTATGATCTTGTGAGACAAAACACATTGCAATGCATGTCTGGATTTTGTTTCCTGTGTCGCAATTAGCCTACCTTGCATAACTTTGAACTTGCCTTGCCATGCCTCTCGTATGTCGGGAAATATGCACTAACTATCCAACATCTCAAGTAAATCATGGTTGTTCTAACCTTTTATCCTTTCGATTTATATTGTTCGAATTTCCTGTGCATCATGTTTGAAAAAATTGATCTTGCCTTCTGCAGGCCTCTCGCAGCTCGAGAAACGTTATTATTATTATTATTATTATTATTATTATTATTATTATTATCAGTTCGATGAACACTTATCAGCATGTGAGAAACTGGCTAACAAAACTTTCTGATCCCACGCATCCTCTGTACAGCGACCCTTCAAAGTGCTGCTCTCATATTTTGACAAGATCCGTCATTCGTTCCATGCTTTCTGAAATTAGCATCCATAAGACCTCCACTCTCTCATGTTTAGCACAAATTTCGGCAAACCGCAACCTGGGTTTAGCCAAATCCCTGAACTTATCATATTGTGCTGGGATTATTACTGGATGAGTTTTATATATTTTTTTCATGAGGCAATTAATGTACTCTTACTTTACTCACTTTTTTCGCTTTTTTGTTTTTACCCTCACTTTTTCAACTGAAATGCGACATTATTTGTTGTGCTTCAAGCTCAATAAAATAAAATACAATAAAAGATTGGCTGTTTTTTGTGGGACCACACGAACGGGACTGTGTTTTGCAGAATCTTATTTAAAAGCTCGACAATCGCATCGAGGTTTGCGGTGAAGCGACAGCAATACTAATCAAGCCACGGAGAGCTGCGGAGATAGTTATAGACCATTAGCGCTACTGCCCGATCTTTTTAGATTCAGAGCGAAACCCTCACTCGAGGTAACTTAACCTATGAAATGAACTTCCTGCCCGGGGGAAGTGACTGCTTTCGTTTCGGCCGAATTTCTCGGAAAATCGTGAGCACTTTGCGTGAGTTGGACGGATATTCTTCCAAGGATCAATATGAACAACCACATCGTCCGGGTATACCAAACACGTCTGATGGAACAAACCCGGCATGACAGACTGAAATAGACAGTGTTGCATGGCCGCAGCATTACTAAGTTTGAAATTCATTTAGATCCAAGACACCGTAATAGCCGTTTGCACTGGTCATCCGGGTGCAATTCCATGGGCCAATACTTCGATTCCAGATCAAGTGTAGTGGAATAACGGAGACCCTAAAGGGAGCATACCGTTCGGTTGGTGAGTGGCAAGGGGTACTAGTGGTTGCGATATTGATCAAAAAGTAACAGTTACCAAAAGAGGAGGCGTGCTGCCCCACTTCTTTGCAAGCATCATGGAGGTGGCACAATCAGAAGCCGAGTTGTGGGTGACATTTGAACTCAGCACCTGGGTGAAATCTTGCAGCTCCTGCTGGTAGTGCATAGGCACCCTGCGTGGCGCAAACGGATTTCAGCGGCAGTAACAGTATCAACGCAGTGTTCCAGAATGCCTGTACTTCAGATACCAGAATCGCTGTGGACAAATATAACTTCGAACTCCCGGAAAGGATTGTCCAGTTGGTTACGGACCAAACAGTTGGCAATTCCAGGTAGTTGAACTAATTCATTGACGCAGCTGGCGTGACTGTCAACATTGGCTGCCTACCTCCAAGTGAAACACAATTGACGTCATCTAAACCACTGTGAACATTGATTTCAGCCATGTGTTTCAGGTTAGTCGATCACGAGAATGGCGTCCAAGGACGGCTTGCTAGCCAGCAAAATACGCTGTTGTGTACGGAATCGGCCGATCGCTGGAGGGAAAAGCAAAAGGGCATTAATCGTTCATGAGCCTGGCGTTAGCGGTCAAAAATGTTACTTTGATGCCGTCGACAGGAAGACACTGTAGCGATTTATCCGATTTAATAACAGATCAGACGTATCCGCCGTCATTAAACGCCCAGACAGGAATGCCGCGAGCATTATCACGGAACACCAAGCACAGCTCCGGAGTATGCAAACCCTTAAAAGACAAACAGCAGCCGCGGGCGAGCAACATGACTAACTTTGGTCATCGCGTCTTGAATCTCGCACCCGAATGTCAATATGCTGACTTTGAAAACGTCGTTTTCGTTTGAGTCCAAAGAGGCCACCTGTGTTTGCTGGCTGGCGGAAGCTGCAGGACGAGGTGTCCACGTCCAGGCACCACCAAAACATGGACTCGCATCCTGAGCGCCAACCAAGATGTGCGAACTGAAAGCAAACTGTCCTCATGCAGTAGCAATCCAGACATCATCGGGCTGATGCGGATAATACGCACTGCCAGTTAAGGTTTGCGGAGATACGGGGGGAGTATATCATCACTGGATAAGAATGACAAACTCCAATTTGGCCTTGCTTGAGCAAACGAAACTGCCGAGACTTGCTGTCCAGTACGGGAAAAGCTTTGGAGACCAGGTTGTGGATGTCTTACCCAGAAGCCGAGGATGATTTCGCTGGGAAGCCATACACGAATCTGCAATTTACACTCTACCAAAAAACGTGCGGACCGAAAATCAGACAGCAACAGAGATCGGAGAACGTTTCTGGTGGTACAACTCTGTCCAAAACACACTCACCATGGACGACGTCCTGGGCCTGGTTGCTTTTGTGCAGGAGGGAACTTCAAGTAGGACTGAACATTAGAAGGCCATCTGACAAAATTATCACAGATGCAAAACCTCGTCCGGCATTGGGCTTTTTGGGGCTGCTTGCGTTAAACTCATCCCAAGCTGATCACCGAAGTCATAATTGAAGGAACAGCAGAAAGAAGTCGCGCCAAAATGGGCATGACAGACCGCGATTACAAAGGCTCATCCGGAACATCAGCAGATAGTTTTTTCTGAATGTAACGATTTATCCAGATAACGTTTTGGGTTCATACACTTCAGTAGGTGGATAGCGGCGGGAAATCGTGAGCCTGAAACTGGAACTGGGAATCAAAATGAACACGTCGGTCAGAGCAAGTGCAGTCTCAACAACGTACAGAAGAACACTGGACCGGAGTAGGGCGCTTATTGCTGGAGTGCGTCACAGATTGGAGACTGTCCTTGCAATGCTCAGGAAAATGTACAAGTCGGAGAAGTCACGGCAACCACCGCAGTGTGGTCCATCGGCTCTCCATACATTCTCTGGTTCTGATTTTGCTAATATATTTACATATAAAGGCGAAAGGGAAAAAGAAAATACAGCATTGATTAGGCGGAATCTTCAACCGCCGGCAATGATACACTCCGCAACTGATCAGATACGGCGAGTAATTTGGCGGTTCTTGTAGAAAAATCGAAAAAATTATCATGCTAATAGCAATCAGTTGCAAATCGGAGTTATGTCCACACAAGCACTGTCTAATATGTATCATGATAGGCGACATGTTGGTGAATGTCATGGTGGTCTTGATCCGTCATCGGCTGGCTAACTAGCCCTAGGAAACTGCAAGGGTTCAATCAGTGATCCCGCCTGCTGTTAATAGGGCAAGACCGAATGACGAGTATGAGGAATCGTCATCGGCCAGGCCTTAGGCGTGATTCGACTTAGAGCATTCTTTGCTAGTCTTCCTCATATCAATTACAATAGTGTACCTATATGCCATCAATACTCTTCACGCCAGCTGTTTTGGTCCGTTGACAATCTTCACCTTTCACTGAAGGTCTTTGGAGACTTTCTGCATGGCGGGTTAACATCAATGTCATTTTATAAACCCGTTATATCCGAATACTGCAGACAGCACGCACGCTATCGTCGTCCAGTTGAAATATTCATCTGCGATACGCATCCTTGGTGCATATAAACACTGTGTTCCTCTTGTTATGCTAGTTTTGCTATTTCTCCTCATTGTGTAACCAAGTGTTTGCTGTTGTTGTTGCTGCTTGTTTAGTGTGACTTGCATACCCCTGTAACATTTGATCATGCAACCAAGCACGCCTGTCGAAGTATCCGAGGAATATACGAATATATATAACTGACGCAACAGCAAAGTAAGCTTTTCCACTTCCCAACATGGTTAGAGGACTTTACACAAGGAGCATTTTCGGTCAAATGGAACCAACCATCTGAACGATTTGCAAGAATAATCATCCTTTACTGCTTTAATAAAAACACGTAACATCTCGCAATCTGGCCGGTCAATCACACAGACACTGCGATATTAAGGGGGAGGTGCCTACTACTGGGCGTGTCCCTGGGTTGCGGATAAGAGGAAGACAGTATCCAGGTGGTCAGCCGTGAATGAGATAGGCTCAGGATCACCAAATATGTAGCCCTGGAAAAGCAGCGGCAGTGCACAGGGATCGCGAGATCTGGTTGTCTCAATGAGTTTTCCAGATGGAACATGCCGCCACCATGGGAAATTTACGCGAGTTGTTTTACCTTATCCGAGGTACAGGTAAGAAAGCATTAGGCGTAACGTAAAAGATCTGTGAAGCTGGTGGTTCGCTGCATCGATAACCCGAAACGACATCTTTTATGCTGCGCGGAGCAATGTAAAGCTTAGGCAATTCAACGGGTTTTAGACCGCTTCCGGATTGGGGTATTTGGTACGGTGTGTTCCTTGGGCTTTCAAAATGCAAGGCAGTTTCTCAAGACTGGCGGATGTTTCTGCCGGCACTCATTTATGTGGTGATTGGTTAGAGGCGATCAGTAGATTTAAGTTCCCTAAGAGCCTGATCATACCTGGCGGTAGTGGTGGGTTGGAGGTCACATCAAGAACTGCAAAAGCCAGAGCAGCTTTCGAGAAACTGCAACACTAGTGGCACCTCTACTACTTCCGGCATTTCGTCAAGAGGGGGTGCACAACGCAAAGTTCGTAATGTTCTTCTTTGTGGTCGTGGGATCAGGTCTATGCCCGTGGTGGGTAACCTGTGACTTTCGGCGTTGCACCACCGATGTATCAGATGCATTGCTAGTATAGGATGGGAGTTACGAGATGGCAGTTACAAGATGCATTGTCATGTATTCGGTGTAGTCAGTCGTCCTCTAACTGAGGTAATCGCTCTACTCTATGTGCAGGAATGGATTTTTCCCACAGGCTGAACAAAGCTAATTATTACTTGCAATGGTTTCAGTCACCCAGTCCCTGCAGCTGTCATGCTTCCACCACTAACGGGGCTCCAGCCATCAACGGCCCACCAACCATTCACCAGCTCTCAGGGCCGATTCAAATCTTACCTATAAAGCCTTCACTCGCTCCCACGCCTGACAGCTCTCGTTTGGGCTGCTGTACACCGTGAGTTTCCCAATACAAACCATTTTCCTGGGGAACTACCGACCCCAACAATATAATTACTCTGTGACCCTCATCAAAAACTCGTATCACAACCACCATAACCACAAATTTGCATAAATTCCAGGGTCGCCGCATTTTGCCAGCATATTCATGAGAGTCCGTCAAGAAACCTGTTACGGATTCCGTTGCCCATGACGGCAACTTCAAGTTTGGCTGGATGTAACAAACGTTCATACTATAATTGTTCATCACTTACCGATGTGCAATCATTCTACCCTGGGACGACATTCAATCACTCATAGGATATAAATCCCTCGCGAAATAAGGGAGTTCACAAGTGGGAAGCTGGACCCGTCGCAAATAGAGTCAAAGTCAAAATGACCCACTCCGTGTGTCGCTGTTTCTACCAAATGTCCGTTCTCTGTTGGAAGAAATGAAGACGCGTCGTATGTTAGCATTCTCGTCAAATTACAACTTCCTGCTATCCACCGAGACTTGGCTCGGTGGTGGCAATTTAGGCGATACAGTTGCCATCCCTGGACGCCAATCGTTACAAAAATTACCCATCTTGGCGTTGGTTGTGGCTGCTTTGTGTAGATCCGCAGTTCAACACTAGCCTCATTCGGCCGAGAATCCTAGTTAAGTTGCGCCTAAGATGACAGCCCAGGGCTGAAAATGACAGCTAAAATCTCTTGATGGGATGATCATGTCGCGCCAGGTTCTTTTCGGAACGATTTCCTACTGTAAACAGACACGACTAAATGCTCTTCTATCTTACCAGGTTATGAATTCGTGGCGGGAGACTTCAGTGCCCTATGCATTTGTTAGTCAACTTTTGGTGCCTCTAACTACCAGGTCCCTTTTGTGGTCAGAAGATGCAACAATTAGCCGGAAAGACAAGCAACAGAAATATCCCAGACACTTTTACGTTTGGATTAATGCATGTCCGCAGATCCATTGAACTTATTCTCCCTGGAAGCGATCAGCTGCTTGTCAGTTACATATTCACACCACTTTTTCAAAGCAGCATCCCATCTGCAATCTCTAGGCCATTATTCGGGCAAACTGGTAGCTCCTGCCAGTTTTGCTCCGAAGGTGTATTTGGGAACCCATCTTCCCATCAAGCAAGATGCAAACATAAACTGACAAGCATTATTCTTTCCCGCATGAATGCATTTGCATTGTCACACAGGCACAGACTCCCCCGGTGCCCAAAACAGGGATAGCCGTGACCGATTAGGCTGCGAAATTGCCAAACTCCAAAAGTCCTTTTTTTAGAACCAGGAACGTATCTTTGTTCCTACGACTCGATAACCTGCCAAAACGATTGGAAACGTTGATATAATCCCGTAGAAAAAAGCCAGAACTACGTGCTCTCAACCAGCCCAACACTTAACAAGCACTGGAAAAACTAGTTAAGCCAAGAGCCAATCGTACCAGGCTATAAGCTACTCCTGCCCACCACCTCACGTATAGTAACAGTTGCGTCCACAAGTTGCTGAATCTTTTGACAGATTCGTTGCCTGATCCCTATAAATTGACGGTAACCCTTCAAATTCTTATCCACCTTGTCTGACCTCAGAATCATTTTCAACAGCTTCTTTCTAACCGAACGAGATAGCTCCGTTGCCGGAATAAACAAATGTGGGCTATCACCCTGGACCAAACTCCAAATATCTTCAAACTGGGTGATGGAGATATTTGAATACTGTTGGCAAACACATTCAACCTCTTTCTAGGAAGCGTTATTCCTTTCCCGCAATTGAAAACGTCTATCATAATACCCATACATAGCAAAGGCACCTGACTTGACTCAGCCAATTATAGGCTGATCAACCATGCTCTCGCTGCCCCTGAGTCCGCAGAGCGCGTTCGAGTAAGAAACAGATCACGTCACATCGTATGTATGACAAACTCGTCATCATCACTTACCGCGGTTTTTCCCGAAAGAAATCTTGCGCTACCTGCATGGTTTTTTGCCAAAACACAATCACAGCGGCTGCTATCGCCGCTAACCAACCCTTATTCATATTTGCGGCCCTATCTAGCAGAGACTGAGGCGCACGAAGTCGGTTTACGATTTCATTAATTGCTACACTTAGGTTTCCAGAACTTAAATCCCCGCCGGCAACATTATGTAATTATATGGTTCGTGCCAACGGAAGGGTGCAGGATTCTACAGCAGTTATTTACCGCGATAAAATTTCATTCATATTGGTTTTCTCATAGGATGGTCTTCTTATAGACTTCTCTACTGCTCCCTTACTCTGGCATCATAAGGGATCCCGTCTCTGCGTCAGGCATTACCGGAGCGGTTTCTTTCGTCGCAGACATTTCTTCTAAGGACGCTGAAGACTTTTTTCTCTTCTTACTACCCATCTTGATCCCCACTCACATGCCTACTAAAATCCGGTAAAATATTTGTCTATTGTCTGCCCAACCTGGTTTCATAAAGAAGTTGCCCACATCATACAGACAATGCGATGCGCTTACGCAACCAACCAGTCCACAGTAGCAGCTTTCAAGTGGCCCTCGTCAATGAAAAATGGTGCGGCGGTGAAGATGACAGTGTAATGGGTACAGGTCTGTGATCCGCAGCAGAAGTCATCGTCCTTTGTGTGCTTGCTTATCTCCACTGTGATTTTCTTAGTTCCGTAAAAGCAAAGTCCTTAAATGACCCCCCAATATTTACTTCACCATTACCGAACGTGCGGAAAACAAGCCCCACTACAGCTTTGAAAAAAATGTAACGCAGAAAATTAAGGTCAGTCGGACGGACCATGGAACCCGCATACTTGAGATGAATCAATCATCCCTCATGAATAAAAGAGAGCGCTTCTACCTGGATCAGTTTGATCTCAGCAATAAAAGCACACTCTAACTAGAAGAGCATGGGCCACTTTCTGGGTGTTTGCCAACAGCTCAGATGTGACACTTCGAAGGTGGAATCTTGAAGTCGCTGTTATTCGGAAGATAAGCAACTAGCTGCTTCGTGGGAAAATCGTACTGTCCACTTATGCCTCACCGCCCACTCTTCTAGTTTCCAACTTGCCCCTGTCCTCCCAACGCACACCAGGCACGTATGCTGACGTTCAAAACACTTGCCGTTGTTTTCCTTCTTTAATTATTCACACATGCAAATCGAAGGTACTATGTGGTAGAAGTTGATGTCATCCAGTTGAAACACAGATTACTGATCATAACGCTCTCATGCTTCTCCCGTCCTACCTCTTTATGACTTTCCGTGGCAACTGCTGTCCCGGCATCCGGCTCAGGCTGCCGTCCGCGAACCATTATTTTGACGCCTTTCCCTGGCCATCCAGTAGCAGCATTAGTGGTAGCTCACGCACGTCCAATTGTAACTGATCCCCATTCGCATGCATAGCAGGTCTGTATGCCATCCAAGTTTCATAAGCAGAGCAAGTAGCGAATTTCATTCCCTAACACTTGGGCTGGCCGTCCTATCAGAACATTGCCATCTGCATCTGCGGAGATGTCAGAAGTTGACCAAGAAGCACACTGCAAATGAGGACCATGTAGCCTAGGAATGCCTGAGTCATGCACCTCAGTGAGAATAAGCAAATGGGAGGTTTGGCAGCTCACATCCTGTCACCTTAATATTCCCTCCTGCGCATTTTAAGACGGCCTTCCAGACCCTGAAATGCTTGTAAGAAACTGAATGTTATCAATATTCCATTTGGTTTAATCACCTTAAGACCAATTGGAATAAATTTCAGGTCGCTGTTGCTCTGCTTCTGCTCCAGGCTTGCAAATTTCTACAGTACGCATGCACCGGCCAATAGGAAGTGCTGGTGCAACGCAGAATTTGTCACCAAAAACTCCGCTACAACTTCGGCGCTGCTTGCCCATCCATGCTAGAGGGCTGCTATTCAGATCCAGCGCTCCAATACTAATCTATTTATTCCAAAATCAAACCAAACCACGCCACTGACCGCCCTGGGCACCTCCTAACAGGTGAACCAATACGACTGGCCAAAGCACCGTTATTAATGCCACTGGAATGGCGTGAAGCTCCCTCCAACTCCCAGGCCACCACTGTCACAAACCAGAAAAAGCGTCGATAGCAAAAAGGACAACAGGCAGGTTATTCATAACAAGTGCATGTGAAGACTGATTTTGCTCCTTGGTTTCTTCCCGTCACACCTCTCAGTCAATTCCGCTCCCAGCAGCATGAGTTCAGTGATCATTCTTGTGAGCTTCGTTGTATCTCCGTCCACAATTCTTCATAAAATTTCATTTTTTGAATAGTCTAGGGCAACCTCAAATATTTCTAGCTGCTTCACCTTCAGCATCTTATTAATACTTTGATTATGTTAGTTTCCACTCACGTTTCTAACTTGCATGACGTCCAGTATAGTTTGGGCTCACTTCCATCCCGTTATCACATCCATTTTGCTCCCCATATTCTCAGTTTAATTTTTCTATTCGCCCTATAACCCCTTCAATTCTCGAGGCACCTGGCCATATGGCGTCGCCCGCCATCGATTGCCGGCTAATATTTTTTATTAGCAGATGGTTGAACTAAGAATGAGAACTGCACGCATGTCGGGTGGATTGCCCATCTAAATATCATGAGTTTGGGAGGCCCACTTAAACGCGACTTCGTTTGGGGATTGTTCGCTTGTTTGACGTTTTTGCCAATTCAGCGGATCTCGGTGACCCCTTGTTGGGCCCCTGTCCTTTCAAGCACTATGAATCCCTGGTAGAATATGCTTTGATCGTGCGTGTTCATGGTGTGGAATCCGAAACACCCCTCCAGGAAGAACAAAGGGCATGATTATAGGGGTGATGGGCTTTGCTTGAGATAGGCCCTTTCATGCCCAACTTGTGTTCCATGAAGTGAAAACCGTGAATGATGCGTGGTCATCAAATTGCAATCACCTTCCACAGCAATTAACAGTCATGTCAATTAACACTTCCTACAGTCCGCCACCTGTTGGAAAAAGTACAAGAAAGCGCAACGTAGGGATTCACCCCATTGGTTTTATTGCTACCGTGATTGCATGATGCATAGGGGTATCATATAAAACATGTGTAGTATATGAAAATCATGTTATTATAAATGCCAACGGAATATGCATATTAGTGCTGTGCAGCACTTATCTTGAAAGATCATATGGTGATAGTTTCTGTTTCACCGCTAACACAATGGCACATACTTGCAGTCTTGTTCGCCTGGCCTTGTCGAAGACATGGTACAGAAAGACGCAACATTAACGGTTAATAGTCATCACAGTCTCTTCTTATGAACCTTTCCTAATAAATGTGTGCTTCACACAAGTATATCGAAAAGCGATTACTCGAAGGCCCGGTGAAAACTGGCGGCAAGTGAAATTCAACGCACCGATGAAAGCGGAGCCGTTTGCTCGATAGCTCTGGTTCCCGTGCGAAATGTGCGTGGGCAGGCGGAATTACAACAACCACGGGCACAAAACCATTGCAGCCAGTGGTAAATAAAATGACGGCGTTTCAGTCCGTATGTACATAATCCATTTATGCAATCCTTAATCTGGATATGGTCGTGAAATTGACTGCCTGAACTGCATCTGAGACGAAAGTTTTCGTTGATATCGATTTGCTCATCATGCATTATGAGTTAAATCAGCTTTATTTGCTTATTTGTGCGATAGAAGTGACATGAAAAAGGTATAGTGATTCCGTGCGGATGGTGGTAATGCTTCCGACGTGCGTGCTGACGCAAATAATTTTGCGGGTCGTTAAGTACCAGATGAATGATCGAATGCAGACAACCAAATAGCTGATAAATCACCGGATAAATCCGGGTACTTCGGCGACATATGACTGCACTTACACTAATCGCTAGACATTGTTTGTGGAAAAATGAAATGATACAAGAATACATCCATAAGCCAAGTCAGATAGAACTTGCGTTTTTCTCAGTTCTCCATTCGGCGGACCACGCATGGCCATTGTTTGACAGAGACCAGATCTGGACTAAAGGAAACCCGCAGCGACGTTAACACTAACTCATCAATAACTGACACTAAACCGAAAACATCGCACCTTTCCTTGATTTCGCTAATCCAGCGCATAAATTGGGCAGCTTCAACTTCAAAACAATATCCATCCTATCTCACCCATCATGAGTGGAATCACAACCCATTTCGTTCCAGCTTGGGCATTACCACCATGCCTGTTTTTGATTCATGTGAAGTGGCCACGATCTTTTGGGGGAAATCGGCTTTTTACGGACGTCAATTTCAGCAGCATCTGCCTTGGATTATTATAAATCATGCGACATTTGCTCGGTTTCGTTCGCCTTGTCGTCGACAAGACTAGCACCTTTTCGCCCTCATTTTCGAATCGCTCTAACTACTCGACATTCCTCTGCCATGGTTTGTCTGCGTTTCTATTATGGTAACGGTGACATTTCGGCAGCTGTATATATGCAATAAAATGCTCGCATCTGGTTGTTGATTCGTGTTTTTTGTTTGTTCTTTTTCTTGAGGGGCTTTGAAAAATGCGTCGTCAGTATTCAATGAAAGACCCAATCGATGTAGCATTCCGCAGAGATTTTACATAAAACGTCAATCTTATCCTTTGCTGCCTCCGCAAGACAACACAACTCATTTCACAAGTTTCATTTAACGCCGCTCATTCTTTGTGACAGGCTAGGTTGTAACCCGATTAAAGAGTTAACTTTTGCACGGAAATCTCATAATAACGAAGGATATCCGGATAGCCATAAGTTAGTGGTTTTTGAAGAGATAAAGGGAATCAGCGAGGAACAGATCCAAGACCTTGATTCTGTGAAATATAAAGTCATGAGGGCAGAGGAAGAAATGTTGTACGTGCATTATACCAATTCAGCGCTGATTTCGAAAAATCAATACCTTAGCGTGAGAAATAATAAAGTGAAGTTGAGAAACTCGTAGTTTATTTTACGAAAAGGGGCGTACGGTACATTCAAACACGAAACTGACTCCAAAGATGACCGTCCGATGCTCCCGTATCTTTCCGCATCAGTGTACACATGGGTCAGGTACGAAATTACGGCAGACCTGAACCCTGTGACTTATGTCAAAATAAAGTAGTAGTGGTAGTAGTATAGAACTATGGGATTCCAATAGGTCAGGTGTGGTAAGCATCCGGGAGAAAACGGACGGGCATCTATCACTAAACTGACCGCCGGATCTGGGACTAGAACCTCTTACTATTTTGGAATGATAGATGCTCAACCCACTTGATAGCCGCCGGATAAATGTTGGAAGCAGATGGCTTTTATTTTTTCAGTGATCGGTTAACCTACTACGTTACTTGTCAATGAATCGTTGCGAGTATCGGGCATATTATCAGTTGAATTATCACCCATTCACGCTCCTAATAATTCAAATGAGATTCTAATTAGGAGATGGGTTGTTAGAAAAACTTTGGAAATCATCGAGACATGAAATTATTTGAGAGAGAGCAACATCATTAGCACATTTAAACAGATGACAAAGGGAGCTAGTAGGTAAGTCGCTGATGTTAGTACAGAATAGAAACGGTGATAGAACAGCACCCTGGAGCAGGCCTGAGTTGTTCATCAACAGCTTCGAAACTAAAGTCCATTCGTGTGCACTGGGTTCGTCAAGTGAAATAATCAGACAGCCATGCTAACAAAGGCCTGTGACAACCAAATGTTTGCAGTTTGTGGAGTAGAAGGGACCGTGGGACTGAGTCAAATGCTGACGAATAGTCTAGAGAAGCGCCACGCACAAGTTTCATTTACAAATGTGGCGACAGCGTCCAAAGTGGACCTGTTAGGTTTATAGGCAAACTGAAAAGGGCCGTCGAGAAGGTGCATAGAAGAACGCATGTGCTTAAGTATAACACACACCGTCAATTTAAGATCAGAAGATGCTAAGGCGATGGAGCGAAAAAGTTTTGCTAAAACAGTAGAATTGCTAGATTTTAGGATGGGAATTATAATTACGGGTCCCCAACAGTCAGGAATGGAAGACGAACTTAATGATAAGTTAATCAGAGGAGTAAATGCATCGGTCAGAGCCATAGCACCATGCCTTAAGAGCTGTAGACAGACTGTCAGAACCAACCCTTGTGGTAATTTTAGTAGTGCGATGTAAGTCGAGCACCTGTGCTCTAGAAAACCGTGTAACTTTAGTATAATTATCCTGTCCAAATATGACAGGGGTATAAGTGGAATAATGGATGAAAGCAGGATTGATGCTGTCGACATCCGCAGAACATTTCGCATGTTTCTTTTTCTTCCCATGCAACACTAGACTGCCTTGCCATAGGAATCGGTTGTTGTCACCATTCAGGGGTTGGCTGGTAAACAGTCTTGATGCGTTGGATTTCAGCTTTTATTAGTTTGGAAATGTATCGCATGCTTGAGTTATTACGGGATTTGTAGAAGTGCTCCTTGCGTCTTCCTAGAGATTACAGTCTCTAGGTGGAGATACGGCCATTTGAGACGAATAGTGTTTCCGAGAGGCAGCAGATATCAAAGATTGCGTTGGCCGTCTCTATAAAAGTTTGACATTCCCATTGAGCGAGGATTCAAAAGAGAAAAAGATGGATGCGAGTGAAGGGGATTCTTGAATAAAAATAGGGTTGATTGTGTGGAAAGTTATATAGGTGAACTCGGATTTGATTTGTTGGAAGGCTGACCTAGAGTATATCTTGGGCCTTAACAGAACCAGACAATGAAATTGGAGCACCCACTTTAAGGGAAAATAAATCGGGATGGTTGATAACAGCTCTATTTAAAATGGACCCAGAAGTCAGTGAAATCAAACTCAGGCAGTGGTAAGGTAGATGCATGATTAAATTAACCCACAATAATATGCAAATTTCCCTCAAGAAGAGGAACACTAGATATTAGAAGAGTCGAAAAAAGTGATGATATTTTGTTGTGAGTTAATGGGTTAATGCATAAATTCGTTATGATAGTGCTGGTATGGCCAGAAAACATGGGATGATACTGTGCCACGAGTCAGTCGATTTCGATTAGCGAATACGTATGAACAAATTCGGACTTACCAGACCAGAAGGAGTTTATGCATGTTGCCACACCGCATCCAGTCTTCTTGTCCGAAAATCTTTTCTGCCGATTCAGGCTGAAGCTGTCTATCGACACCAATGAATCAGCAATATCCAGGTTTAGCCACGATTCTTACACCGAAATGACGCACGTGTGACCATTCATCGGTGATTGAAGTGCGATGAACAGATCTGATATTATGGCAAACAAATAGCGTGTGTTGGTGCTCATCAATGCCGGAATGGACATCTTGCCCAGGCAGCACGACTGCCTATTTTTAGGTGGATACGATCTTTGAGGCGCAACAATGCGTGATCCCAGTGCATTTTGAGAAACAATACAGGTTTTAAACAAGAATAATTCTGAGCGTTTGCAGCATCAAATGGGGAACATAATCGAAAGAAAAATCCGGCAAGCAAACAACGAGATAACGATGACAGAACTGTAGCCCAGCCGGTTTGTAGTCTGAATCAGATCGACCGTATTTCAGTAATCTATCGTTGGCGCGCTCTTGTCCAGAACTGTAGTTCGCACTGGACCACGTACGTCGAATCGGACCATGCGTTAGTTTTAATGCAATTTATGCTTTGGCTCAACGGCCGTCGACGAAGGCCACAAACCCGACTGGTTGTCAAACGTTTGTCTGATTCGGCTGTTCGAAACAGCTATGAGCTGAAATTGTTCAAAGAACTAAGAACTCCGACGAGCAGCAATGTAGAAGAACAGTGGGATAAAATCAGGCGGGCCATTCATTTGGTAGCAGATTTTGCTGTGGTCCTAGATCTAGCGTTCATCAAAGACACTTGATCCCACAGGGGTCGCCGGGCCTAATGCAGCAAAAACAACAACTCTCTAATTGCAAGGAGGTGAACATGATGTGTCGACAGTTGCGGCGTCAGTTGACCATAAGCCTTAAGAATGACCGTCAAAACCGGTGGTTTAAAATAGCTGAGGAGATGGAAGAAGTGGCTGCTTCAGATAACAGTAAAAGACTGTTTTAGCTTATACTTGACACCGGTGGGCGGCAAAATTTGGTTAGTGAAATCGTGTGAGATGCAAATGAAGAGCTCATGGATGGTAGGCAAAAAAGGCTGGACCGTTGGGCAGAGCACTTCAAGTACCAGTTTAGTTGGCCGCCCGTTTATGTAGTTAGTGCGACAACTGCAGCTGGGAATCCTTTGGAGGTGCCTATTGACCTGCCGACGAAGTTGGAAGTAGAGTCGAATAGCCAACTTCTGAAGAAGGTAAAAGCAGCCAGTGTCCACGGCCTTCCCCTAGTTCTTTTCAAATTGGGTGGAGAAGCTCTGATGAAATCATTTACCTCCTCGCTTTGTGATATTTTGAACAAGGAGCGTATTTCAGTATCGTGAAGTGAGTCATTGATTGTACCCATCTTCGAGAAGTTTACAGGGATTGACGGGAGCAACCATTGCGGGATTAGTTCGATTTAGATAGTTATAGTGGTCTTAGCTTCCATGATGCTGCTTCGTTTAACCCTGGTTAGCGAGAGAAACATCCGCGAACGGTAGACCGGAGTTCGTCCAGATTGAGGTTTCATCGACCAGATTTCACTCTTCGCCAGTTATTCGAAATGCTCTATAAGTGCCGCCGCCCTACGATCGTAGTCTTTCTCGACTTGAAAGGTGCGTTCTACTCCGTGGATTGACCAGCACTATTCAGTGTTCTCCACCGATAGGGTATACCAACGAAGTTCGTGAACCTGTTGTGAGCATTACACTTGCATACCTATGGTAGCGTGAGTGTATACGGTGAAATATTGAGTTCATTCGAAGCGACTACTGATGTTCGACGAGGGTGTCTCATCTCTCCATTTCTGTGCAACTTCGTCATGAACTCGATGACGGAGTAAATTTTAGGAGGTCTCCAGTATGTGGGAATCGAACTGGGAAATGCTAAGGTGTCACCTATATTACACACGACGTCGTGTGCCTGTTCGGATCCGCGGCCCATGCAAAAGTGCACTAAACAGACTTTGGAGGTGCGTAGCTCGATTCGGCATGTGCTTTACAACTTCAAGGCGTAAAGTGCTATTACAGGAATGGATGACAGGAGTACTGAACTTGATACTGGATGGAGAGGAATTAACGACTGTGAGCAGTTTCAGTAACCTTGATAGCTCCGTGTCCAAGGGTGGCGGCATTGTAGTATAGGTAAGCACGCCTATATCCAAGGCTCAAGCAGCGTACGGCGGACCGAACCACTTGTGCCGTCGGCCTGATATTTCAATGAAGTTGAAAGGTCGTGCTTACTTTGCTACAGTGTGCTCAGTTCTGTTGTACGGTTGCGAGGCATGGGGTATGCCTGCGGGAGATATTCGTCGCTCGGAGACTTCTGATCAACGATGTTTACTTAGTATCACCAGGACTGGAGGGGTGACTGCGTGAGTAATGTAGAGTTTGCTTATCTACTATTAGGTCCCTGTTGCGAGGACATTATCTTAGCGTGTGAAGCTTAGTACACTACGCTGATTGGGTCACGTGTTGCGCATGGCAAACACTCGTCTGCCATACCGCACCCTATTTGTGTTCCTCCCAAGGAATGGAAGAAGCCATGTGGAGGTCAAGGAATGACGTGACAATATGGAATGAGAAAATGAACAGCGAACTTGGGTAAAGTAGATGTCTCACGTATTCCTGGTTGGGGTCCGAAAGACCTGTCAACTAGATGGTTGAAGACACTGAAGGATATGGCAGCGAACCAGGAACAGTGGCGATCGTGGTATCATTTTTTATCAAATCAGAACGATTGAAAATTTTGCTTGTCCAGTAAGACTGTCTCGTGTTTTGGTTACTGCAGCATTCATATCTTTTCCCGCCCGTGTAGATTCACTCCGCCTTCCTCTTGCACACTCACTATTTTATAGGAACATGTAACTCTGGGGAAAAGGCCGCGTTGAATGAGGCTTACCTTGCTGTTTAATTCTGAACGATGATGATGATGATGATGATGGGCCGATATCCAGAGATTACTCGGTATTAGCAGGACGTAATTAGCAACGCGTTTCACCTTAAAATTTGGAAGTGACAACTTTCCTTCGATTCTGATTCATGGGTTGAAGAATAATGAGAATGGCAGCATATAAAAACTAGCGGGTTTTCTAAGCGTTCATTAGTTAGTCAAATATCACTACCTTTTTCATAAGTGAATCTTAATTAGGTGCCCAGCTTTTAGGTTCAAGAATATATGCAACCCAGAAAGAAAGAAAAATCTTCAATTTTTTTGGATTACTGTTGTCATGTTTATCTCAAATATTTCAACATCAGTCGAATTGACGTCATTGGTGCGACGTTATCGACCTCTCAGCTTATCTGTATTCATGGTACTTCTGCCCTGAGTTTGACCTTTACCTCCAGAATAAGTGAAATATAGTACGTATCTTGTACATTGCTTACTGGTTTTGTTATGTAAGTGTTGATGTGCAAAATGAGTTTCGGTTCACGTTGGTTTTTCTGTTTTCGTACTTTCCAAGTTGATCAGCCAACTCCGACGATTGCTGTTCCCGTACCTACCGTGCAACCTTAAATGTTCCCATGGCTAAAGATCGCAACCGTAGCAAATCTCAAGTTTGATCAAGTTAAAACCTACGACAGAGATACTATAAATCTAAATGAGCATAGAGGTCATTGCGTACTCGCTGATAATGCCACCTGGACTAGTGATGAAATGTTAATGATTTATAAATATTCATTACAGCTCTATTCAGATGTGATGAGCCGTGTCATTTATCAGAAACAGCCATACGGAATTAGTAATGTGATTGCTACCCCATGGAACGAGGTTGATAGAAGGGAATCTGAATCACGCGGTTCATAATTTTAAATCAGATGAACTCGTTGTAGAATTCGCCAGAATCGATTGCATGCTTATATCTACCAGTGGATAATCATGGTTGTAGGGTAATCTTTTCTGGCTGGAATTGTATTGTTATGTAGAGATTTGGCAATTATGCCAGACACTCATATTCGACATTTTCTCTATTGAATATGTTAGTAGTGATCCGATGCTCGATGGACTGTTCATAGCTCTTGCCCTCACAAGAAAATTCTCAAGACACCAAAAAAGGTGTACGTTTTTGCGTGAAACTCACCTGTGACCGGTGATAACCGAGAGTTGGTTATCAGTAAAGATGACGCAGGTCTTTCACTGAATGTCCGCTTGTCGATTTCCCGGTAATGTGCGTGCTCTGTAAAACACGTTCTCGGAAATTGGCAAGCAACTTTGACATACGAAAATATCGATCGGCACTATCGGCCAATACTACCCATGTATGTTCACTGAAGCCACATGTCAGGTGGCCAGTGAGCGGACAGCTCAGTTGACCTTTGTTGCCTACATTCGCGTTGTGTTCTGTGGTTTTGTTGATGACATTCAGATTTGTACGATCTGATGCGTGATTGTTTTGTTTTCTGTCCCCGTCGACTAGGTTGGGAAATTTTAGCAGCGGCCATGGCGAATCGACGCGTTCACACGAAAACCGAAAGATGCTCAACCAAATGGATGATATCAAACCAATTATTCATGCACAATATAATCTAGTTGAGCTAATGCAAAAACTTTTTGGATTACTATTCGTCACATCAACCTTTTCAATTCCGTCACAAAATCCAGGTTCCATCCTAACCAGAGACTGTGTTCGGATACTTTTATTTCAAGAATTGGGGCAGACGCACCGTTGGAAGTGTCTCAAAGGAAGACATCGACAAAAGCAAGCTGCGTATATGCAAAACCGGTCAAATTAAAATCCAGAAGTGTGCCACATGTACTTTGGATCATAAACTAGCGAATGTATAAGTTTCGAGAAAATTTAATTGCATTCGACAAGCATATCCCGTATGGTCGTCACTATTTCATACATAAATCTGAAAGACGTGATAATAGTTTCCTATGTGGACCAGAAAGATTGTTTGCGAGGCCGAACGGCAAACGGTGGATGATCTGCCAATAGAGCAACTGAGATGCTTATTACTTTTCAATGGTTTGGAATGACAATCCAATACGGAGGTATAGGAACGCGAAGTATCTCAGTCGAAAAACTCTCCAAATCTCACCCTTCAGTGATGACCGGAGAATGCCGAAGAATCCAAAGATTCAAGGTGAATTAGAGGTGACAGTGAATTAATCCACATTCAGCAGTGTAAATCGATCACAACAGGCCGTTAGAAACTAAGGGGAAGCTAATTAGTTTTCTCACGAGCATCAATTCAAACCACTTGCAATGTACTGAGAACAGAGTGATATTTTGTGAAATTATTCATCTCCTGATATTGCCGTCCAAATTACCATTAAGGAAGTAAGGGTGCAGCTGTCTCATCATTGTTGGGAAACAGAAGCAGTGCAAATGGACCGCACCCAAACTGAGATACAGACCTATGAGAAATCATTTTGTGAACTGCTTTCCATACAGTGAAAGGAGCCACAATTTACTTGCTCAGAGTTACTTGAAAACTGGTATTTTTATCCTCTACTAACGAAATTCTTCCCGGACGTAAACAAGTATCAACTATTATGGAAATGATGTCGCCAGCCTTTCAGATTGATTCAGGCCAAGGTAGCACCATTTTGCCGGTCGTCATGGCAACCTCAGCACATCAGACTTATCTAACTGACATGCAAATTAACCTACTTTGCTTCAGGTGACTAAATGAATACGGCTTGACTTTCGCAGATGATTGTCGTTGCTGGTAACTCATTACATCAGAATAAATTATTACAGTCTACTCCCCTAATTAAGTTGGTATTAATCAGTTAACCCTACTGGGTCATGAGGTACACCTAGTTGTGATTCCTGTTTCCGATCCGAAAAGTTATAAGCGACGTCTTATAGTCCAACATTGATCCTCCGGATATATATATATATATATATATATATATATATATATATATATATATATATATATATATATATGTATATATATATATATAATATCGAACCAAAATTTGTCTGCTTGTCGTCAGCCGAGGAATTCAACTTTTACGTCGTCAGATTGACGTATCAGAACCCCAGGCAGACAGTTCATGCAGCCTCATAAATTTTACAATAAAGCTTTTGTGCATCTGAATACGCGCAAACCGTCAAAAATATTGGTGTTGGCGATTGTTCGAAACGGACTTTTCGTTTTCGTCAACTCTTGAGGCTTAAATCGTTCATCTCGATACTAGTTCAGATTCCGCCCTGCTTAATAAGGGAACAGTTATCAAATAGCGTCTGACCGGTCAACACAATAGTCATTCAGTTATCAAACGATTCACGTTAGACTGTTCAGATTGAAACTCACTAATCTACTCCAACCTGTCTCTCAGACTCGTGGTCACTTCTTTGGTTTTCATTTCGAACCTCGCCCAGTTCGCCTCAGAAAGTATCACGAACACCAGAAACTCTTCTCTTCGTCCCGGAAGAAGAGCGAATAACTTGGTTTCCCAACCTGCTTCCCCGCCTGTAGTCGATCCGGCTCTTGGCCCGTGAGCCACTGAACTGATCCTAAACGGGCTTGTCAGCCAGTCCTGCATCCAGTACACAATCCACTCTCACTGCTGTATGATGCATTATATCGAAACGGAGCCATATTGCATTTCCAGCATTAACTCGTATCCTTAATTAACAGCATCCACGACAGTGTTGTTAAGACGCAAATCTAAACTTATCAGAGTTGACTGTTACCTCAAAACACCATCTCAGAGATACGGCAACAATGAAATCCGTAGCAAATCCAGTAGAAATGGCAATAAACAAAACGGCCTGAGAACTGATTAAGACGTATGCGTATACAATCAGTGACTCCTGAGTGGGTACGAACCTCGTTATTAGGCAGCTAAGATATTAACGCAGAGCTGTAAGGAGCTTTGCTACTTCAGAGTTCGCAACATTCGAAGATTTAAGGTGAATTTCCAGATGATTCTCTATCAAGCGTCAACGTTCAACTTGCCATTGAAAATAAAAACCGGCCGTACCGGGTTCTCGCCCCAGTTCCGGCGCGATGGATATGCGCTGGTGATATTTCCCAATAAGGATGAAACAGCTGCACAGTGCATCCAAAATATTCAATGGGAAGTTGGATGTCGATGCATCGTGACGAATCATTGGTTTAATTTCTCAAGCGGAATGATGAAGACACAAAAGTTGGAGTGGAAATCATGGAAGCGGAACAGAACTGGTGGGACCCATCATTGTTTAGTCATTTGCGGTTTCACTGTTCTTTTCCAGTTAGCTTAAAATGCGCAGCTTTTCTTAAATTTGATGCATCATATTCTGCCGCGTACCCGATCGTTGGGAGACGTGTGGTTTGTTCGAGCGCACAGAATCTAAGATATGCTTAAATTCCTGGGGCTCACAGGCGATAAGCTAGTAACTGATTTGATATCGCTGTGTGCGATTCTGATGAAAATAGGCGCGATAACGTACGCCATCCAAATATTTCACTACATGCATCCCATCGTTTTTGCTTTGTCTGTTGCTTGTTTCCTTATTTTAATTGGATTTGGTACAAGCCTATTAAACTTGACGTAGTGTCACCTGGGATAGATTTCCCTAACGTCATTTTTCGTATACAGTAATTTGGACGACTGCTTCGAGCATTTCGGAAATTACCGTGCATGACTAGAAAGAGACTGGAGGAAGAAACAGTATTGATTTCGCACTTCATTAGACGAAATGCGTCCTTCGTGAAAAATCTGGCATTTTCTGCTACGCCAGTCTACATGCAGGATTATAACGTGAAGATTCTAAAATATGACATGCATTGATGTGCCATGGACCGGACGAGATATTATTTGTGGATACGGAATGTGAAAACGAAACAGTTCGTATGTTTTTACCATACATAATCCGATTGAACATTTTCAAAAAACATTGTCGTAAATAATCTTCGAATTCGAACTTTTTTGAACATAAAGCCTTTGGACTGAAACAATGCGCACATATACCAAGGAATTTCCAATCGAACATATTTCTATTACACATTTAGTAAACCGGACGATTTTGTGAATTTCCTGATGTGTTTCAAAAGGGGAGTGTCAGAGATTTTGATGGACGATTGTACTCCTGAGGACACTCTCCACAAGCCGCTAACAACTTTGACTTTGATGTAAGGAAATGGCATTGTGATTGGTAATACGTCTGTTCTATTGGCTATCGGTGATTGCGCGACACTGGACCGCGGCAGACAAATTGAGATCAATACACAGGGCTAGATGTAACCCGACATCGCCAGTGCAGAACGCAAAACAAAAGTAAGATCACGTTATCACATTGGCTACCAGCGGACAGTCAACATAGTGGCGTAATCAGAAGACAAGAAAGCAAATGAGCAAAAAGAAGGCCATATTGTGAGCTGGGCCAACCAATCAGGATGAGCGGTTCGGATAAGACAAAAAACGCTATGAACTAAGTCGTGTGAAATGCTTCCAGCAAGATGGACCAATCAAATGGAGACCTGGACAACCGATGAAATAATGGCAGTCGCACAGGCACCATAATATAAGTAAACTAACCTATAGGTATGTGATGATTTCACTTAACAATAAAAAGAAACTCAATATACCGGTTGACTTTGGTTATTTTCACTTGAGATAGTGAGGATGGACGATATCAATCTAGAAGTATGGGATCGGCCTACTGAAAATCAGAAGTCGGAACAGAGAATAGCCGTTAAACCGCAAAGACCAGAACAATTCACCAAGATATTTTTTATCGACTAGGTACACGGAAAATCGCACCGACGGCATAAAACTAACTTGTAACCGCATATTCAACGATGCTCGTCATAACTATAGGCCAGATATGTATGACAGCCCGATGAGTTTAGCCGTTGGAAGCTTTAGGTCCCAATGTAGTTCCGTCCACAATATCGGTCTCTATGCACCGTTCACCCACCGCTGTGGCAACGTATTTCTTGGCCAGTCAAAAAGATGAATTGACCAAATATTGGCAGAACTGCGCAAGAGACAACGTATCAGAGATTATCCACTAACCGATGGTATAATCCGCAGCTGACTGACCGGCCTTACCAGTAAGTATCGTATGGATTTGCGAAAAAAGGAACATGCAGTACTGTCCCTCGCCCGACACATGGCCAACTCAGGTTTTGGTATACGTCGTTGACAACCAAATCACTAACAAAACTGCCGACGGCCAAGTAACGAACTGCTGCATATTCAACAGCACCCAAATGTTCTATGCATTTTGAATCTAACACTTTCATCATTTACAGAGGACGGTTTGGCCACCAGAAAAATAATGTCCTGCGCATCTGATTTCATTTTATCAAATCTGCTACAAATCTTCACAAAGAGTGAATTCCTGACAGACTTCAGCTGCCTTTACTTCGCATTAGAAAACTCGAAAAACTTCGGAGTCCTCAAACAATCGGATAAACCTATATCGATGAGTTCTCTATCGTTCCTGGTTGACGGTTCCCTCGTGCTGTCCCCATACCTCGAGAAAGGTTATATAAAAAACCTGTTTCGGTAGCACGATCATTGGTGGTCTTGCTTCTACATTCTTAGGAACCTGACCTCTGTACTCATTGACAGATATGAGCTTTTTGGGTAGATTTTCTCGAAAGATATGAGCACTCCACCGTATCTATGCAAAATACCGTTCTAGACCCTGTTGTATTGCCAGCCACATTGTTGTTGATAAAGTTTCTCCAACTGCCAAAAATAAGTCAGCGACTGAACTGGATCCCCATCTGAAAATACAAGATTCCCTTAGCCGATATTTCGAACTGCACAATCGTTTCTGTGCATAACTTACCAACTTCTTTTACATCCTCGTTGAAACTCCAATACCATCAGCCTGTGTGAGTTTTTGGAATGAAACTCAAACATTTCTGCTAACCCAATTAATCCACTAGAGTAAATCTGATCCTTCCAGCGCAAAAATCAACAGCTGAATGTACAAAACCCGTTTTGTGACAGGCACGTCAACTCGTGCATTTGCATTTGTAAACACGCGTGATACCAATACAGGTCATGTACAAATGGAAGAGACAGATAAACAGAAGCAAAACACTTGAGGAAGAATAGTGACAGTGGCAGTAGACGCGTTTGCGTGAGAATCTTTAGTTAGTGTGTCTCCAGATGAATCTGTGGAAGCAGTAAAGTTAGGCGGAACATACGGCCAAGTTAATAGGGTATCAGTTTATCTCTGACGGTGGAGAAGTGACGAAGATTGAACAGGGCACAGCTTCGAATAAATATTCTGGTCTAAAGTGGCTGACCACTTTTGATTCGTTCCAATCTCATTCTGATTTCCAGTAATTCGTTGGCTGATATTGCCGGCCGTGGTTCGGACTGGGGTTCATCCGAAGTGCTTGTGGAAGACTGGTTATTTTTTGTCTAAAAAGAACAACACGCAGATTATCAGTGCAATTGGATATGCTATGAAGGATAAACAGGTGCACTGTTAAACGAGGTAGACTAGAAACATTTCAGTCAAGAAGGGGAACGCAAAACCGCCTACTTATAAGAAAGGGCACTAGGAATATCAACAAAAATGTTCAGTAGAAAAAAAACAATAATGAGAATTTATACCGATATGATCCGGTTTTGTTTGATGCGAATGTTTACCAGAACCCTCAGTTAATAAACATTTTATGAAAACGAAACTGACAGAGCTCCCAGGAAGGATACGAAGTAACCTTATCCGCATTTAGCCACGATGATGTGGTTTTCCCACCTATTTGGAGTATAAGTGCGATAACAATGGTGATCGGTTACCGACATTCTCTGCCTATCTTTCATACTACTGGCGTAAAAAAGGCTAACTGGCGGGTGGCCACGTAGTGGGTGGATGAGCAGCAAAAAAACTGGCAAGCTGGGACAAGTTGGGTTTGCATTCTCTGAGTAAGCGGTTACAGACAGGTAGCGGGAGTGCGTAGGAAGCCCTGGGTATTGGCTTGACAGCCATCCCCTAATACGATGATACAGTGAAATGGCGAATGACGACCACACCTTCTAGTCTCCTTTCGAGATAGTCTGAACAGAAACGGTAGTGTAAGAACCGAATTTGTCGGTCACCAACTTTGGTGGGAGCTGGAAAGTGTCGAATTCCAGATTGAGAGTAATCAAAAAAGTGTACGAACTGAGACACCGGCCAATGGTGGCTGACGGGTCTCGTGACCCATGCGCTCCTCGTTACAAGGCCCATGTTAGAAGACATATAACTATATGATATCTGCACAATTTTTAGCCATGCTGCAAAAGTCCCTCACATAGTCTAAAATCAGCAACTGTCTAATCCAATTTGCTTGGAAAAACAAGAAAAAACAGCATTATGGTGTAGAAAGAAACGGGAGTTGGAGTACAAGCAACATAGGTTTGGTGATAAACACTAACCTTTGCATCGTCACCGTTTGGTTGATTCGTCGAGTCTTGTTCATCCGCTTCCGTCTGAGGAGTCGGACCTAACAATCCGGGACTTTCTTCGACATTTGTGGTTGATACGCCACCCAACCCGAGTTCTCGTCGAAGCATGGCCAATCGGTCCATGAACACTTTTGGGTTTACAGGCTGTCCATTCGCGCCGAAGTCAACTGAACTTCCGTTGGTCAAATCAGTTAAACCATTGACCTTAGATGAAAAAAGGATGGAACAGCATTACCGTGTTCACTGTTCCTACTTGATGCCAAAACAAAATATACAAGAGTGATGAAGGACCTCTCGAATGGCACGATCAAATTTACACCAAAGACAATCGGTTCGGCGACTTTCGGTCTAGGAGTATGCAGCTTGCAGGACAATCACAGAAGCAAGACCAATGGAATAAGTAAATTCGAATGTAAAATTTTAAGGAGTTTCAAAGAAATGTCATCATCATCATCGTTCAGCGTCAAACAGCAAGGCAAGCCTCTCTGACTGCTGGCTTTTCTCCAGAGCTACACGTTTCTATAAAAAGGGGAATAGGGAGTGGACCTACACAGGTAGGAAAAGATAAGAATCAAGCAGTAGCCTAAACATGGAACACAGTCTAACTGGGCAAATTCACTTTTCCTATCATTCTGATTCGATAGAAAATGACAACACGATCACCACTGTTCACCGTTTACTGCCATATCCACCAGTGTCTCCAGCCAGCTAGTTGAAAGGTCTCTCGGACCCCACCCACGAAGACGTGAGACAAATACTTTAACTAAGTTTGCCGTGCATTTTCTAATTCCACGTTGCCACGTCATCCCACGACCTCCGGATGGCTTCTTCTACTCCTGGGGAGGAACGCAAAATAGGGCACGATATGGTAGACGATTGTTTGTGCAGAGAACGTTAGCAGTGAAACGCAATACTGCAAATAAATAAAAAGTGGCATTTGTTGATGAAGGAAATCCACTAGTTGTATTGTTGCTTTAGCATAGTGGAGTTTGCAAAACAGAGAATTGAATTCCAAGTAACTGGAACGGATGGGATTTGGCAGTTAACCAAAGAGACTATTTTGCCAAATATATGAAGTCGCCTGGCGCGTGTTTGTAGCTCAAGTGATGGAGTATGTGTGATATTTAGGCATGGAATGAATCCATGGCCGGCTCAAATCCCGGCTTAGCTGAAAAGCTTTTAACTTTGAAACTATTCAATAACATTATGTGAAACAGCCGAGAAAGACTTGGAAACTTACAGGACCGGGGAAAGACGACCGAAGGCGATCAGCATCCCCACCAGCTGCAGCACGCGTCTGACGAGCACGTTCAACAGCAATATTATGCAACGCTTGTTTGATGTAGGTTTGGAAGAATCGACTTGTCTTGGATAAAAATATTGAAAGATCCATTTCCGGATAGAGTTGGGTGAAATCGTACAATTCGTTCAAACCCTAGAGCAAAATGGAAAAAAAGATGAAATCATGCTGAAATCACTGGCATTTTAGTGTTAAAAGTTATTTTTCCTCTAAAATCCTTCTGTCTTATGATTTTTTAAAATCATTCCCTCAACATCACTCGGTAGTGCCACATAACAACCAGAACCAGAGTACATTTGTGGAAATTCGCTGGTTGTATAGGTGGATCTGAAGTGGACTTGAGAAACTATCAAAATGAATTAGAAATTTCGTAATCTAACTGAGGGATGGAAAATGAAACGGCATCGTCCAAGTTTGGCGCACCTGATTACGCAGATGATTTTATAGACAAGTGACCCAAACCCTTCAAATTCCACAACTGCGTTGGGCCGATTTGCGCGAGTCGGATTTGACCATTTGCACATCTCATTTCTGCGTCGTGCCGCATTCAACGACATGGAGCTGTTGGTCAGTGTTCGGTCAGGTTAGCTGTGTTAGACGCGAGCGCAAAATACGATGACCTCCGGTTCCCAAAGTATTGTGACATCTGTCAGTTTCGGAATTCAATGAATTAGCCTCTCAAATAAATCTCCGACAGATATAGATTCGGCATAATAAACACAAGTAGCAAAAGTGCATCTGAATCGGTGTTTGGAAACTCCACGCAAACTGAACAGCGGGATTATAGTGTTGATAAACAAGAATAATGAAAGCTTACCTCCTCAGGTTGTTTTGAGGCAACCTTCTTAAATATTTCTGCTAACTTCTCACGAGTCGCGGCTGAGGGAAGAGCGGTCTGTGAACAAACAAGAGCGACGAGTTAAGCGATATCAAAACGTGCTAATTACCACCAGCAGATGAAGTTTCATTATGAGCCTCGGTGTTACGGTTACTTGTTTCGATCTGATTCTCACTATGTGCAAATCGTAAGTTGTAACAATGCCTAAACCGTCAATGAAGAGAACGAACATCACGCAACAATCACATCCGAACTCACATTAAGGAAGGAGACGAATAATGAGCCAGTGTAAATACATTGTTTAATAGTTACCAGTAGGAGCACTAATTCGATATATACTTTGGGGAAAAATGGTCAACATCTATCGATAATCTGAACAACAGAGAGTGGAATACAAAACGTTGAACTGACCTTGGTACGTGAATCCGTGCCTGAAGGCCGGCGCGAATTCGGTGTACTCACGATAGCATTACCGCCAATGGTCTTCAATGTTCGCAGCAAATAGGACTCCAACTCTGATTCCTCCTGAAAAATCACAAGCGGGCACAAATGGATGGATAAACAGCAACCCAAGAGGAGAAATTTACTCATTCTGATGGAAACAAGAGCAGATATGTAAGAAAAGGTTTAATTTTGAATATTAGTTATTCGTAGAAACTTCAAGGGCCGACCAGCACGAGTGCCAGACGCGTGCGAAGGAACTAAAATCAAAGGGAAAAATGTGTCACTTAGCTAAAAATAAGTGTAAACACACATAGAGGCGCCCCTTGATAGAGTGTTGTGGTGTCCCGGACACAGTAACAGGGAACCTAATTTCGTCACAGGTCAAACTCAAAGATGATGTTGGCTTGCCATGGTAACAGTTTCTCGTTTCGCTTGTTTATTCCATCACGTTTTCGTTTACGGGGCCAGCACAACACATCTTCTGTATCTTCTACCTTGGCGGTGAGTACAACACGCCATAAACCAGTGCATCGTCCACTGAGTGACCGCACGAGAAACGCGCCCAGCACTGTTTAATAATGAAGTGAGCGAATTCTGATTTACATAAAATCTCACTCCGATCGCGTGGATAGTGAACGGATGAAGCCTCATCATTTGCGATCCGAGGAACTTGAAATAACGGGATCGCATTGGTTCGTCTGTCAGAATCCATGCCGACCCCGTGGTATTTAGAGAGGCATTCCCAATTGACTGAGAAACGTGGTCGCTACAGATGGAGGACGGGAAAAAGTCCACATGTATGAGAATCCATGCCCTAGAAGTCTAGCTCGAATTCGGTGCAAGCATAATTTGAAAAACGAAGTTCGGTGCCGGTTAGTGAAACCGACAATGGAGCTTCTGGAACAAATGACGTGGGTATACACACGTGCAATCTCTTGGTGTAGGTTGACTGTAAAATCATTACTGTTCGTAAAATGAGTACCATCGCGAAAGCAAAGGAAACTAACAAGCACCCACGGAAAGGCCTGACCCATTAGGATATGGCTGAGATTTGTATCCAGATCTGCTAGAAATACCGCAAAATGCATTTCCGAAACCATGTTCTACTCAATAGACAACACATTAAACGAACTACAAAAGAGGAACGATAGTGACCTTGAAACCAGGTTACGGTTCCAAGGCACTCCATATGTACAAAGGTTTTTGATGTAACCTCCCCAAATGGGTCAAGGATCCGAATGAACTGTGTATAAAAAAAAGAACTGACAAACCGAAGGACAGTGACCGCATGAGCACCACTACACACGAAAAACCGAAACCGAGTGAATCGACTGCCTCACGTCCTTATCGCCCTCCGAAAATCCGCAAAGAAGGAATTCCAGTTGGGCAAATTCTTCCTATGGCGAATCCATAGTATCAACCAAAACCTAATTTGATATTGGGACTCCTAGATCCCACCCACTTAAAAATTGACCATACAGTCATCGAGGCAGTTGTAAGATTTCCTCGCGCCGTATAAGATCATCCTCTCTTCAGACGTCCTTCCACTAGTCGTCTGAATATCACCCATGGAATTTATTGATCTTTGCTAATAAAAAAGTACACCTTAAGGATCTACTCATTCGCTGTATGCATAACATTCAAATCTTATTTAACAGACGTCACATCAAACAAAAAGATGGTATCGCCAAGGTGTATCCATAAGATCAATCGCTGGTGGATACTTCGATGACCAAACGCTTGGCAGCTTTTGCTATTTTCATCAACACATGGATGACGTATTTGGCGTAATCTATCAAGGGTTGCAATAAAACTTAAAAGTCTACGTAAATTCAACAAAACACAAGACTTAATAGGTTACACGATGGTAATCTAAACGGTGATCGAATTATCAATGACAGAGGGAGAAGGAAGAGAAGTTGGGACAGCCAGAACACAACTATTCACAGCTTTACCCCAATGGCGTACAAGCACAATCATTCATTCATAACCAGCATCCACAACCGAAAAAAACGCGCCGAAGAATCACTAAAAGATGGGCTTTGTTTCCATCGACAATAGTTGCGTGATAATGACCGTCCCGAAGAGTTCACCAAAATATCTGAAACCGTCAGTCATCACACAGTTGTCACCCAAAGTCCCGAAGGAAAAGCTCTGCTCTAGAGTCATATCTAAAGGAGAGGCACAGGAAGAACAGTTGACGCATTCAATAAAGGCAGACATCAACATAAAGTCTCCCTCTACCAATCTGAAGTAGTTTTTGCACATTTCTCCTGTGGTATGATTGTTTATTGGATCCGGACATATGTGCAAAAGCATTTCCTGCGGACAATTCAGCTTCCCTAGCCAAGATTAGTCATGGAAAATGAATATACACTTTTGCGCATCACAAATCGAACATGGAGCAATTAAGATATGGCTAACAGTATCTGCTGACCTTGCAGTTACGCTTCGAATGCTTTCCCGCCATATTTCACCAATGCTCCGCTTAACCGCGAGTAAATGTACTCAACTGAAATCTTGGTAAACGCAAGGTTATCTCCAGTGAGACAAATAATGAACAATGACAAACCAAATGTTTTTGTTATGTTTTCACCGTACATATTTTGTGATTTCTTTTTGATGTTTTCAGTGTTTCTCAAGGGGTACGGGTTCTATAGGTAGGCCACACGGCATTTGCGCAAATGACTTCGGATCTGAGCCATATTTCTCAGCGTCTCCAACCGACAACAATCCTTATATCATGGGCCCCAATCACGAGGGCAGAAAGCAACAACCAAGGCTAAAGCCAAAATTAACCTTCTCATATTTCTACGCCAAGTTATAGTCCGACAGCCACGTTATTCCTTTCAGTCTTGCCCAGCACGTGCAAAAATAGCACGAAAAGGTTGACGATGAGAAGGCATACTGAATACGTGTTCGGGCCACTGAAGGCCAAGTAGGACCATTATTTCAGTCAGAGGATGACTGTTTGCACCCAACACACGACGCGGACAGGCCAAGTCTCGCAACCGTAAAGAACATTACGGACTGTGGCGTTGTACACCCTCCCACTGAGGGAGAGTGGGATGTAATGGCGGCTCCACAAGTGTCGCAGGTTCGCGAAATCTGTTTTGGCTTTCACAATTAGCATTATGGCCTCCTCTCCAACACCTCCGCCAGGTGTGACCAGGTTCCCGAGGTACTAGAAGCTACTGACTACCTCAAACCGGTCACCGCCAAGGATGAGTACAAGCCTAGGCTCCTGCCAATCTTGAAGAACTACCTTGATACATACCTCAACCTCCAAACGACCCAACGTCCGTTGAATTGCCCGTGCATTATCACTCGGCAAAGTGATATAATTGGTATATTCTAGGTCAAAATGTCTGTTCCCTGGGAGCAGACTACAAGACTAACTGCTTAGCTCCTGAAAAAGCCAATTCGATAAACGAAGACAGAGTGGAATGTTTGAAGTTTCTCTCGATGTTGGAGAAAACCATCATATTTTACTGGATAGCTATCCACCTCCAAGTTGGATAATTCTCAACCCCGATGACGCTACCTAGTTCCGCTTCGCTCGCTTCGTTGAGTGTACAGAGTAAAGGACCTGAACTAGCAGTGGAACGTTGATTTGCACGCCATGAAAAAATTAACAATCTAACAGAGAAAACGAGATCTTAAGCGATATGTATGAAGGAGCTTCCTCAAAGGAGCTTTGGTTATTTCGCGCGAGATCAGTGGCTCAGACTAGAGTTCTCAAAGAAAACTACCTGTGGCGTCAGGTACCGCGAAATGTCATGCGACCAAACACCTTTAGCAGCCTGTTTGTTAGGAATTATCATAAGTTTCGTTCTTCCGATATAGAGATCACTAAGAACAAAGGGGGATGACCGTCATATGGAAACTAACAGATAAAACCACATTAATGAGCGATTAGGTCCGGATTTGTTACCTTGTTGGGGATGTTTTCGAGAAGATCAAGAATAGCCGAACCTCGTAATCGACAAAGAACATGAAGCATCGTTTTGATAGTACGCAGGGGCACATCTGATTTGCGTTGCTTCCAGGAAGGAGAAGGGAATGCCTTCAGGAAATGATGGCAGTCGAGAAGAATCACGTCCAAAGAATAGGAGTTGACTGGCATCAAATGAAAAAAACAAGAGTAATGAAATGAAAATGACAGAGAAGTGCAAAAATAAGCCGACTAGATATGACTAATTCTTCAGGACTAGCAGTCAGATTGCTCATCTAGAAACAGCTGCAATTAACAGATTAGAGTATCAAAAAAATCTCAATGGGCAAGTTGACAGAACACAACTGAGGGAAGAAGCTCGTTTTCAATGCTTAATAATCATGCCATTACATCAGAATATACCAAGTGATAGCGTCAATTAGACACGATCTCCCCCCTAACAGCGTCCTAGAGCTTCTCTGACCGATTCTCTCTCTCTGAAACGGAGGATAATTGGTGCAAAATATCCTCTTCCGATTTGGGGTCTTTCATGAACAATTAATGTCGTTAATGGTAATCCCTCTCTTTCCCTTCCCGTATCCGCCAAAAGTTGATCAACAGCCTCTAATAACAGGGGAAGACGAATAGCAGCAAATAAACTCCAGTGACATTATTCAATTCGTAAGTGACTGCAAACAGAAGACAAATGGCAAGGTTTTGCGAGTGCATGCAGCTACACCAACGGGTCCGTTGCCAAAACAGTACGAGATGAAAAACAGACGCTTGAGTAAAGCTGAGCAAAAAAAAACGACAAGATTTCACCTGATGAAAGGAAAATGGTAAACGCATGCATAAATAAACAGCATATAGGCAAGTAATTGAAAAGATGGATGTGAATTAAAATGGAATTTCGCCAAAACACTGTTACAGATAGCGTCAATGAGGCACAAAAATGCATGCACGCTTGAATAAGGACTGGAATCTACGTTTTGTCTGCTGGTCTTGACTATCGCTGGTCCGTATATGCTGAAAAAACCTAAAGGCTGTCGGCCTTGTCTATCATTAGCTTCCATGTCCTTGTTTGTACCATTCTCCCGTTAGATACAAATTTTCTCAAAATTATTCGGATTTGTGTCAAAAAACTTCGGGACTAAGTGAAAATGTTTCGCCCTCAGTATAGCTCGCAAGATCACATCTACCCGCAGATTGCAAAGCAATGCGCTGATAATCAGTGTACCTAACAGTACGCAAACACAAATGTGCCCAAGCAAATCAGGTCTCATCAAAGCAGTTGAATGACGTTGCCGAATAGTTCTGACAAAATTCGGAATAATTAAGAAATAATCCCGAAATAATGAGGGAAATGGTATAGAATGAATTCACGCTTACATCACGGGTATTCCGCATTCTCCTTACGTTTATATCCGATTAAGGACACGGTGCAGATTTCGTAACCAAAGCATATAACTGAGAAAAACAGAAACTGATCGAACAAAACTATCCATAGAAGCAGAATAAAATTGGAATTAGATGTTGGAAGAGGTACCGCACACATGCTACACGCAAACATTTCAGCACAGAATAATGAGCGAATTTGTGAATGGCTGGTTCGATTCAGGAATCCGGACGCGAATGTTTACGCACTGATCCACCTGAATAAATTTCTAATGTGTAAAACGTAAATAAGTGCAAACAAGCCCAAATGCAGATGCAAATGAAAGGACTCTGATGAACAGTTTGGCTTAGTTCGCCAAAATAAAAAAAGAATTTTATCATGAGCCCTAGAAGCAACAACGGGATATGGGCAAGGAACTTTGTGATCACTAAGTTAAAGCACTATTAACAACGGTGACCAAAATGGGATGACAAATCGCGATGACAATTCATCGCCATGTGCCAAACATAACCGACCAAACTGATACGGGCGGAAACGTACCGGTCGTATCCATGGCTTTAATGATGCGCCATAGACTCTTCATGATCGCCTGTGTGAATCGATTGTTAAAGTGTCCGTTACTCACTGATTCATGGAGTAGTCGAATGAGAGCACTGGAGGTAGAAAAAAACGAGTATTACCCATAGTCGAACATTTAGGATACTGTCGTGATGGGGCTACAAACAAACTGAAGAGAAGACATGCCTATTGCTAACTTACAGCGCCGATTCTCAAACTAACCGATGAAATGCATGCGGGATAAAAATGTCGACCGAATCAAACAGAAAGCCCGGGAACTTAGGAGCTGAGCTGTCTGACAGATTTTTCGTGACCCTCATATTAATCGAAAATGTCGAGAAAACTAACTTAATAGAACTTCACAGATGATTACTTTGATAATTCCGAATTAGACACCAACAAGAAGACAGATCAAGTTCACGCGTGATTCTAAACATAACATAAAATAAGATGTCTGTGCAAACTGTTGATTGGTGCTAGTTTGCATAGTTTTACTACTAGGCTGACATTTTCATCGATCCATGCAGACGAGACTAGTAACCAATGGAGAGGTTAACCCACAGCATAACGTGATGTGAACCGAACTATCAGTTATTGAGTTGCGGGTGGAAAATGATGGTGGCTAACGACAGTTTACTATCATCCGGATTGTCACCGCGCGTGTTACCAGTAGTCCTGTGGTTGTCGACTGGATTTCAGTGGTGATGGAAGAAACTGCACGTCTGTAGCCCAGAGCTTCATAGAATTGAAACATAGCGACGTCAATCGGCTTTGTGGTCGACGGCAATTCGTCATTTCCAGACTATGTGACACATATGACCTACGCGATCATAAGCATTTCCAGCTCATAATTTTTGATCTCCCCTCGATGCCATAGAGTATGTGCACTTAGTAGTGCTCGCGTACCAAATAAACAACACAAGATAGAGTACGGTGAAAAATAATCAAACAATCAGCATTATTTACGGTAGTTTCATCGAGAATGGACGGAAACAAACGAAATAGAAGAAAATTTACCTCAGCACTCGCGTGCCGTTTGCAGAATCAATAATTCGGACACACAACGAATTGATTGCTCGTATGACGTTTTCTCCATCGGGCAATTCACATGTTCTTTCGTCCAGTAGCAACTGGAGCAACGATTGGACCAACTCGCGCAGTGTTTCACGTGACGCCTCTCGACCCAGTGTAGAATGGTGAAAAAGCTGATCATGGTTCAAGTGGAAGAGCAGGAGAAGTTGCATACAATAAAGAATCATAACAATAAAAATATTAAGATGATAAAGTTCCCAATGAATCACCAAAATAGGGCTGCCACACCCAGACAAGTTTGATGAATGAAGAGGTATTGATCACATTAGTGCCAAGGGAATGAGGCACAGACTCCATGCAGTACGAACAATTCAAGCCCTGGCTAGAATGCTAACCAGAAAATGCGAACGGACGTTGACATGCAATCGAATTACAACTTCGAACACATCTATTCATAAAACACGTTTGGGAAAAAGCTCAAAAGATCACGAAAACACGACGGCGAACCTCAAAGAAAGTAGAACTTCCCAGAATTTTCCTGAAAGAAAATCTGAAAATAATCTTACACTACGATCGTTATTCGATTACAACTTACAAATAGATTGCAGATGTACCAAGGAAAGGACAACCACTAGTAGGACAGACGACTGCAACCAGCATGCAACATCCTTAAACTGCAGTCATAAAATTCCGATTAATCTGAAGTAAGTGTTTGCAAAAGATGCAAAAAATGAAAAAAGCAAATTAAATTCATGAAATAATTCTGTTATGGTCTTATACTTGCCACACCAGATAGGGTTTTTAAACATACCGATCCTGGAAGGAAGGTGCCGTAATTCGAGTTTGATGAATCAGTGAAGAAGACACAGAACTAAGCCATCGCGTAGTGGCTGGGTTGGATTCTACGGTGCCTTGTCGGTTAGGAGTACGCAAGATTAAATACGTTGGTTCGTAAGTCCAACCCAGAGGGAATAATGAAACGTAGCTAATAACTAACTAACGGCGACGACCAGCTTCGAGGTCCTGCTTTAAAAGACCTGGGTGGACAGCATGATAAGAACAAAAGAACGTGCGGATGGATGGACTTAATAAGCAACTCAAGGTGCTCTCCGTATTCGAAACCTACTACCGAAAATTTCTGATATTTGAAAATGCCCGAGTTTCCTTACTTGAAAAGAAAAGCAGTTTCCCGACGCAGTGCGGAATATGAAACGTTCATCGTTAGACTGATGATAAATCTAAATGCCAAATACCTGGAACAGCCAATTATGGATGGAGGTTGGTAACTCTTTGAAGAATGATCCGTAGGGAAAGGTGAACAAGAAGGGCAGAAAGCACACTGAAGAAATCGAGGCGGATATAATAAGACCTATCTGGGAAAAGGAACGTTCCATTCAAGATAGGACTTCAAGGAATTTGCTGAACTCGGTGGAAGCACCAATAATTGCCCAGTAATCCCACAAGGCTAACAACGCAGTCATGAACAAGCTCGTTTTCAGTTATTCGTAATCATGATTCAAAATAAGAGAAAATAATGATAGATTAGAGTCAAAATCAGTTTCCTATTGCGTATGAATAAGCGCGCGCATATGAAACGAATTGTAATGGAAATTATGCAGTGGGGGTATGCGATTTACACCAGCAACTCAGATTTCTCGAATCCCTAAAGGATCCAGGTCATTGTTATGAACCGAGTTCCCACACCTGATAATTTAAACCCGAATCCGTTTCATCTACATACACACACACACAAACAGACAAAATAAAGTAGGTTTTCACTACTATATCATTTCTCGCGTTAACTGTGAACTATGTTAAAACCATTCGGAATCGAGTAAGGACATGCGTCTGTTTCACAAGACCTCGTAAGGGCACATCTTTTCGCGGACTGCTGAGCACTGTACAAATAAGAAGTTCACTTTATAGACGGTGTGCAGAAATATGCCATGTAAGATGGATCACGCTTCAGATCTATGAAAACAGGATCTCGGTAAGCCAGCTGAATGAAGTTCGCAAATAGTCTTAACATGATTCCAAAATAATAAAGAAGATTGCGCAGAATCGCAACTCAACATACCCCTCTTAGTTATAAATCATATTTAATGCTATATGCTGGCATGATAATGAATAACTGGAAATAAACTTCTTCGTCTCTTTGTTGTTTTATCAATTAAAAATAACTTGGAAAAGCGCATCTATAGACTTGAAAATTTCGGATGAAAGAGAAACGCAAAGACTGCCAATGAAGGTCGGAAACAGAAGAGAGAATAACACAGGGTCCTGTAGTTCCTCAAAAGTGGTTTAGAAATTCTGCTGAACTTGTTCGTGAAAATAGTTCGATAGCCGGTACAGTCAAGGCATCAAGTTTCTGAAGCAGGCGAGATATGGGTATCGAATCAATGGCTGAAAAATAGTGGAGGAATGCGAAGCTGACAGAACGCATAGTTTTCCAGGCATCCAACGACAGAACGGACTAAGCGAGCAACAACATCAAGAGTCTATCTCATGGATCTGTCTGCAAACTGAAAAGCACAAGGTTGTATTTTCGGACGCGCCTGAGGACGGGTAAAAACAACCTTCCTCGTGACTAAAGGGATCACAGATGCAAAGACAAGGGCGTTCAACTTCACCTGAATGATGACAACTGGTCGTCACAGATCAAGAACCGAACACATAGACAGAAGCTCATTAAACCAAAATAGTGATCAATATGCCAAATTGGACGGCATCATAACTGAGAATTCAAACAGGAAAGCCGTCAGGACAAGCAGTTGACGGCGTTTCGTATTTGCAAAATATATTAGAAATTTTCGCTATAAAAATGACAGTTTCATGATATTCGGGAAAAAGAGGGATGGCGGTGAGCAGACATTGGGCAGTTGAATGAACGCAGCATTAAGGTGATCCATACCAACCTTACAGTTTGTGTAGTCCTGTGACCAGATAAAAGCCATATGCTAAGCTGAAGAAGTTTAGATTTCGTGATATGCATGAGCTCATTTGCAAATAAACCATCCGTAAACTTCATCATCTGCGAAAAATTCCTGATTTTTAAATTCCAGCATGATTCACGTGTCGTTTCATTTTGGCTTGTGAATGCGCGGAATTTGGTGGAGGTCATTTTCCACCGGATCGTCTTAATGAGACATCAACTTGACGTGGTGTGACGGTATGTCTCCACAACCCAACGACCTATACAGGATGGCCTATACCAAGCCGAAGATTTAGATCTGAAGAAGTCCTCCAGTTGGGAGTGGATTTGAGCTGGCCAGCAAATCGGAAAAATGATCCAAGGAAATGGACTACCATCCCCCCAACATCACCGCTGCCTTGCGGACGGATTCTTGTTAGAATCAAAAGCTTTGATTAAGAACCATAATTGCTCTTCTGCCCAGCGGCTGGATGCTTTAGCAGCCCCCGTCTACCAACAGCATTACATCGGCGGTCGCGTATGATAATCAGGAGAGCGCTGTCCATCGCATCGAGCGGGATGAGTGATTGCAAGTATGCTTCTTCTAAGTTCATTTTCCTCTGCTGAATCTATCTCTTCTGTCCCCAATGGTCTCCCTTCGCTCTCTTTACCTATCCTCAACGCCCACACTGATAACAGACCCGATAACAACAACTGCTCATTGTCAAATAGTGTAGTAAATGGATTCCAGTCACACAGCTCACGTTTTCCCAAACCTCGTTCAAATCCAAATCTCGAATCTCATGCAAGCTGGTCAACAGGCATGTTTAGCGCTTACGGTGAGCTGTCTCGTTGAAGACTGATTACTAATACATCGGAGAAGTGCAGGTTCAGGATTCCAGCAGCGTAATTCAATCAACCGTCCTACTATTATACAAATATATCTCATGAGCGCCACAAGAGAAGAAGTAGATGGAGCTGCGGATCAACATGGTGCGAGACTACTTATGATTGACACGGTTGAAGTGGCTCCTTTATATCGGATCCTGATTATTAATCGTTTGTGTACCGCAAGACTCTAGCGGTCAGTTGGGGGTCGAGAGAATGGCGTTGTTAAATGCAATTTCCTTCATCTCATTATATACCCTAAAATACGGTGGTAGGAGGACTACGTTTATGATACCCACGACGCTCCTGTTCTTAAGAGTAAAGGCTCTGAAACTGAAGTGGCAGCACGTAGTTTTTAGGGGCAATCCGGAAAATCCAGTACATCAAAATTTTGTTTAGGCGGGCGCTTTGCCCTTATCTGCTCAGCAAACAGATATGGCCAGGATAGGGTTCTCCAGCTTTGTCTCGACAATCATTTATCCCTTCCTGGCATCAGTTTCCAACACAATTCATATGGCATAGCAACACGGCGCTCTAACTCCTCACTTGCTCTAATTCAAATCGATCATATAGACGGGAGCTACGGTTGGTGCGGTTCTGTTCAGAGATTTAAACCTTACTCCTCCTCATACGTGAATTCGGAGCCTGGGTTGGTTTAAATGCGGTTTTCCTTGCAGTTTTCAATGGTCATCGACGTGAATCCCAAGCAAGGCTAGCCGTGCAGTGTCTGCCTGATTTTCCTTTACGCTCGTTACGAGCGGAAACTACCAGAAGAGCTAGGGATTACGACACAAATAAAGCAGGTAATGCACTTGGGAACGAGTTTTGCCCACGGTCTCGAATCTCATCCATCAAAGACACTGGACCTCTCAAGAGTTGCTGAATCTAGTGCACCAGGGCCGTCAGCTTTCGAACCCTGAGGAAGTGAGTAGAATGAAGCGGTAAACATAAATCTTAGGGTGGATTGTGAAAACTAGTTGATCAAAATGACCAAACAACGGAGGAAGCGGCTGGTTCGAATTTAGGTCTATATAGGCCACAGGTTCGCGAGCGTAACATCCGTAAACAGTAAGGCGAAGTTTTTCCCCGGTGGATGTTTCATCTAATAGATTTACACATACGGCCAGCTACTTACATCAGAGCAAACACCGCCTCCCAATAGCAGCAGTTTTCCTTAAATTGAAAGGTCGCCTCGATTCTGTCGATCAAACAGTGCTATTCAGGGTTCTGTCAGAAAGGTATGCCAGAAAAGTTCACAAATCTCGTGGGGTTGTTGTATACGATCGTGTAAGGGCGCACGGTGAATTATCAAGTTCATTCGGAGCGACTGGTAGTGTTCAAAAAGAATGTCTCGAAATGGATGAGGTAGTGAAAGATGCTTAAATAGATCTTCAGAATGTAGACGTCGAACTGGAAAACGGGGGAACGCTGTGTGACATGGGATATGAAGATGGTTTTGCATTCTTGTTCGAATTTGCGGAACAAACAGAACGTGCGCTGTGCAGACTACCGACGATTGTAACATATACATTAACTTTTCCAAGTGTAAAATGATGCCACAAAATTGGACGGCAATTGCACTGAACTCTATATTAGATGAAGAGGAACAAACAACCATAGGTTATTCCAGCTTCTTCACTAACGATGACAACAGGGAAGCAGAACTTGGCGTGTATACATCCAAGGTTCGAGCGGCATACGCTGGGATGGCAGCGACTCGATATTTCATTGAGATTGAAAGGTCGTGGATACTGTACCACGGTATGCTCAGACCTGGTATATGACTGGAAGACAAAATTTGCATGCTGAAGATGCTCGTGATTGGGACTGGTTAGAGTGACCTCATGCGGAATGTGCAGGTGGGAAATCTGATGTTGGGTGCCCAATTCAGAAAAAACTCTACTACAGCGTTGCTTGGGTAATGTGTGTCGTATGGTGAACACCCGCTCACCGCCCCGCAACCTGTTTTTCAATCGTTTCTCGAAGTGGAAGAAGCCACGTGGAGGTCAACAAATGAGATGGTAGCTTGCAATGAGAAAATCCGCAGCGAACTCAGCTAGCATGCATACCTCACGTCTACGTGAGTGGATTTCGCATAACCCGTCAACAGTTAATTAGGGATCTTGAAGAATATGGCAGCAGTGGAGATCGTGTTGCCATTTTACGCGAAACAGGAATAAAAACGTGCCTGTACAGTTAGATTGAATTCCGTGTGTTGGATGCTACGGCGTTCTTTCCTTTTTCCGTTTCTGGTAGGCCGACTCCCTGACTGCTTTGCATATTCATTTCTTGTTTCGCTGGGGCGACATAAGGTGCGGACGGAGCACAGAACTACAGCATATGGTTCTCCAACACGAAAAACTATGAAAATGTTATACCACTGGCTACAATTAGAAGAAAAAGGCTGTGAAAAAAAGGCTACAAGGAAGAAACTTTACTCCATTTGAAGATGCAGAAAATCCAAGTGAAGTGCACGAACAGAATGTTCATCTTATTTGAAGCAAGCAATGATCACTTATGGGGAAACAGACTCCCGATTTGAAGGAAAACTGGCGACGGTGACCTGTAATGTCTTTGTGGCAGAGACTGGTATTCTCTAACGTGGGCGATAAAAGCGGTTGAGTGCACGCATGATTAAATGCCTCGACAAGCCCTTATTTACGATGTGCAGAAAAACTGAGAAGAACAATTTCAGAGTTTATTCGTGTATATCGTTACATCACATCATGGTCCGATAGCCAGGTCGGGCAGACCTGACAACCACGAACCGTGGGATTGTGCACCCATCTTATGACGGAAATTCCGATTTTACAAAAGACCTGCAGGTGTGATAGCTGCTCTACGTCCGTCAATCAGTAATTTGATCTCCCACTCCAAAATGCCTCCATCTGTAACTAAGCACCAGAAAAATGCTTAGCGCTAAACACATGGAAGTCATTAAGAGGATCCGGATTAGCAATAAAAATGGAAAACTACCACTTTCCAATAACTACTCGAAATTCCGTGACTTCCTCGCCACGAATTCTGCGAATTTCCTAAAGCTTTCGTACTTTTATTACATGCGCCAAGCATGAGCATAAGCCATGACAGCTAAGACCTGCTAGACGGGGCGAAGCGAACCGACAACCTTGAAACTGAAAATCGGAAAGGTATAGAATCAAACAGGGTATCAGTAGATCGGACTATCTGTTCACCGCCCGGGAAAACGATTTTTCAGAGACAGAACGACCGAAATTCTGCATCGATCACCCGTCGTATCTCCAGAAAACATTCCGTAATATATCATCATAATTAAAATCTTCGGAAAGTGATCTCTGAGAACATCAAACTCACTATCGTGACCCGGATTACGACTGAGAAAATTCGTTCCGAATCCATCACACAGGCGGTGTTTTTGGCTAGGAGCAACTTCTTTGGGGGTGGGGGGGGGAGGTTGAACTACTCCGTCAAACACCGAACAGCTTAGGCCGATTAATAAATGGAACAAATATACTACATAAACTCAAAACGCCAAATTCTGAATGCCAAGTGAAACAAAGTCTGCTGACGGCGTGCATCCATACCTGGTAGGATCTTCGAGGGTTGATGACTTCACTTTAGTTTGATGAACAGTTCATGGAACAAAGGCAATATTATCAACTAGTAACTGTTTCATCACGTCCCTTTCGACAGAACCATAAGATTATGCAACCCTATGCACACGGTGTTCTGACTTTTACCATTTCAAGGTGGCGATCAAGTTGGATTGGACAGCTAATCGTAGTACAGCTGCCGCTCCGAACGCCCATCAGAGCAATTGGATAGAGGTGTAAGTCAAAGCGTGACCGGAGTCAGGATAGATGCTCCAACATGACTTGTGCTCTTGGAGGCAACCGAAACGTCGTAAGCCAAACAGTTAGAACAACCAATAATCAGCACCCAAGCTCCAATATGTCAGTAGTCATTCCATATTTGGACTTCTTGCCTGGATCAGACGCTAAGAAAAATCCGTGTTCTCAATGCATACAGAGCTGTCTCATTAGCTAAAGTGCATCGGATCCTAACTGAGTGCGGGATGTATCGAAAAATCGATGCGGCATGTGTCCGATTCAGTGTGAAAGTTTTTAATAACAGCGCGATGTGAGTTGAAATTGTCGTGGTCAGCGTAATCGTGTAAAAGTCCCGGTTATCTTCACCGAATTTCGTTCACCGCAAATCTAAAACATAACAAGCATGAAAATCACTTTTCCCTCGTCTTATCAAGCGGCCGTACATCGAATGAAGTGTCTTGGCATATTCAGAACGTTCGATGGGCATTCACCAAATAACGAATTCAAGTGCCTCGCTGTGCTATCTGTTTATCGATAGCAGTAAGGTGGGTTCTGCTATGAGGCTCAGGAACATGGCCACTGAGAGCAGATATGTGGAGACTTTCGGTGTATGAACATCGATATATTCATGCTATGGTGAGGAGATTTTCTGGGCAGGTCAGATTAAGTGTGAGATGCTTAGTCCTAGAGTTTAGTCCTCAGATTATGCTCTGATAAGTTTAGCTGATGTTCGCGGGACGCTTATCTCGTCGTACGCAACTGTCCGAGTCAGGTAGTAGTTCGTCGTAGCTAGTCGACGACATGGCGGAATGGTACGAAAACGTTGAACACTGCACTAGTTCCTATACGTCTGAGTTGGAGTCAACGAGATCTCCAAAGCAAAGGTTGAAGGAAATTGGTGACATGCAATTAACAAACTCAGATCGGTCAGAAATCTGCTTGAGATTCTCACTCGTACGCCCCTTGAATACTATGAACACCGAAGAACATGAAGAGTAGACAGAATGCAGCATACATTAAGCAAAAAGCAGTGTCTTAACAGGTTGCTAAACGGATAAGGTCGTTGCGTTTGGACGTGAAGGCTGCACGTTCGAATCCACCCACCGCCAGGCGACTTCCTTACCCGGCAAAAATCTGGCAGCTGCAGCTACTTTCCTGAAAATGAGGTAGACTGCTGCTTCATTAATAAAATAAATATGAGGCTGAGAGAATGTGGAAGTTTATAGTATCAGAACACGGTGTTGTCGGTTAGGAGTACAATTTATCGACGCATTGGTAACTTTGGCTAAACTTTCCTCGAGTAGTTACTGAAACTTGGTCCGCAGTTTTGTGCAATTACCATTTCGCTAAAATTATCTGATCTTCGATCTGACAGTATTCTATTATCTCAGTTGAGCACTAATGCAACGGTTCACGAAGTTATTACGGTTCACTATCCGCTTTCCTTGCAATAACTGACTGAACCCCGAATCCTAATTTGGAAGTGATCAAATTGAAAATATCGCTGACTCGTTAATGGCGTACAAAGTGATTTAAATTCGTACTGGCCAGGAGAAAACGATGCTCAGCACAAATCCTACAATCGGCTGCTGTTTGCTGAATCAGGGGCCTCGAACGCAGAGTTGTGCATCCCAAGAAAATTCGCCTCCCTCGAACACGGTTGATCTACCTGTTGCAATCATATTTTTCGCGGAGGCGACAGAACAAAGACAGAAGCAAACAGGCTCCACGGGAAATGTACTTCTTATGACACGGTTGAAGTGGCAGGGTCAGGAGCCATAGGTACTAAGGTTCACTACAACGGGAAACGGGAACCGGGTTTCATGACCCTGAAACCTGGCGCAGTATAGAGCCGCCTAAGTCTTCAATAGAGCGGGTGCAGTAACGAGCCGAGAGACAGCGAATAGCCGTGTACCACCAAAGTAACCAGGATGGTCATGAATTCGAACCTCTGACCTTTTTGGGTGGCAAGAACTTCATTCACTTGACCACTGCTAAACAAAGCGGCTGGTAGGCTGAAACGATGACTGACAACAGATGGCTGTTAATGACGTCAATACAAGGTGAGACTCTTGATTCGGACGCAGTAAACCGAAATGGATCATCTTTTTCTTGAAAGGGAGGGGAAGACTAGGGAAGGCATATCAGTGAGCATAAAAAGAAGCTGAAAAGACTCACAGAATCCACCGTGGCCAAATGACACCGAAGCAACGTTCGTAACTGCTCGATAGGTATTGACGGATCACCATAATAGCGCGTTGTCACTTGACGAAGTTGCATTGTAATCAGCATAAGAATTTGATTGACGTGACTTAGCAGCAGGTACCATTTCTGGTCTAAGTTGGGTTGAAGAGAATGGCAGCGTTGGAGACAATAGAGTTAAATAAGACAATTGCTTTGAACAACACAATGGGTGTGGGGAGAAATCAGAAAAGGTGTGATTAGTTTCGATCTTTATCATGCTACAAAATCACTGCTTTCGATTAGATTAGAGATACCCAGTAGAAGACGCAACAGGACTGTTGTGAGTAGTCCATACTGAAGTGTTCTCTTCCACGCCACTCCCAGGATTGATAAACTTTGACTACTCCGCAGAGCTCTTTGCTCCACTTAGGTGTTCCAAAAACTGCACCCGAATCGGGGCCGGTGCAGTGTGCCCCGTTCATCACTGTTATCATGATCAGTCAGAGTAAAACAGCGGGGCAAGCCCCACTGGCCGCTGTCTTCGAACACTGTGGTGGCCAAACACGACATGGAAGTCTAACTGTGCAAACGCACACATTTTGATTCGTCTGAGAGCGGCAGTACGACTGTAGGTTTTCCGTCATACCATTCAGTTTTCAGCCAATTGCTTGGTGGATCTGTCGAACACCAACACCGAAGACTTCAGGTATCTAGCTTACTTAAGTTCGTTAAGAATGTTTTCTCATTTCTTACTGTCTAGTCATGTTGACCTACACGTGGATTCCCCCATTCCGAGATAGGAACCGAAGACAGAGGACGATGTGCAAGCCGTACTTTTCACACGGAACAATTGCATCAAGCAACAAAGCCCCATAAGCTGGACATTTCTTGTCAGAAGATTATCCAATTTATCAAAATGCATCCCGTCTGCTCCTTTTATTAATACAGAATCGCTTATTAAAGTACATTCTGTCAAGTAATTAGGAATTACCATCGATAAAACTCTGATGTAGTCACCTCACATTTTTAGTTGCATAAAGAAACCTGCAAGATTATTGTTCACATAAAAAAATTACGGAGTTTTCAGTTAATGCAAAATGGTATCACCCATTTTGTCTAGCAATGTTTTTCCGGCACCAATGTTCGCCTGTCATTTCCGCTAATCTTCTGAGGAAAGATTTGGAATCCTTCGCCGAGATCTGTCAACTACCGCTGAAGTACCTATCAAACAACTAAAGCAACTGCCAATTAAACTATGATACGCATCTACCCGCGGGTGAAAAATCTGCACCCAAAATCCTTTCGGATCATTATAATGATTTTTATAAGTGCCGTCTTCACACGAGGACACGTTCGACTTTCAGTTTTACTTACTTCCGCACAAATATTGAATAACCCGAATTCTCACCAATCGGGAGCAAGTTATGACTGATGTTCTGCACAACCTCCCGCAACTTTACACTATTAATTCCGAATTTTTATTCTCTGTAATTTGATGAGGTGACCAATGAGTCCATTTTTGACTGGAATGCGGATAACTGTGTAAACAAATATAATTACCGTTAAACTAAGGTGGAATATCAGATTGATGCGACAACTGCTTGTGTTGGGGATGTGTTTGCTCGAAGGGGAATGATCACCTTTCGAGGGTACGCTTCAGAGAGGAAGCAATGAGACAACCAAGAAGCAGTACAAAACAACACGTCGGTAAAAGTTGCACTACTTTGCCAAAAAGAAGCTAGACCGAATGCGTCAAACTGCCTGTAGTAAACAGAGTAAACTGTTGCTTTTGCCGACACAGATTTGCGTAAAATGCTTTTAAAGATTATCTGGTTAAACGGAACTAAATCGATACCCTCTAGTGAAACCACAATTACGCCAGCATAAAGAGATAGTTCAACTCCAATTAGATTTTACACCGAAGGGCGGCGGAAATTACAGTGTGTGAACAAGTATTGGGAACAGTGGGATGCTTTACTAGGGCTGCTAACTACAATGTGGTCAACATTATCTTGACACAATAAACACCAAACTTACAACCGTTGTCGATAGTGCGAAAATACTTTATTCGCCAGGCCATGGAAATTTAGAAACCGGTATGAAAGAACGCACCCGAGGAACAGAACGGCCCAGATATTAGATCAAACAAATCTATTGATTCTAAACAAAACATAACTGAACCAAACGACGTAAGGAGTGTATCAAAAAATCGATGCGCCATGTATTGGTTTTTTATTGTGAATGATATAATATTAATAACACAGCGTTGTTGGTAGATGTAATGCGCCAACGTTTCGACTACCGTGGGTAGTCTTT
>LUCM01010187.1:18976-34514 GCA_008360955.1 Fasciolopsis buskii | reverse complement strand
AAAGACTACCCACGGTAGTCGAAACGTTGGCGCATTACATCTACCAACAACGCTGTGTTATTAATATTATATCATTCACAATAAAAAACATAACTGAACTACATCACCAACCGTCAACAATCTAATTTTATTACTGCGGAAACAGTTGCAGAATTGTGGAATATACAACAATGATATGCTTCAGCAGGTTGTCATTTACGAACAAAATAACCGGGAGGATTTGGGATTGAAACTTTTGCAGTGAGAAATCCCTAATCCAGTTGATCGCGGTCAGACAGCTATATCCAGGTATAAACTAATCAACGCAGATTTGCGGCCTTATTTTTCCACATTGGTACCGGATATTAGATGCTTTAGTCTTCGCATAAAAAATCCGTATCATACATGGATGCGTCTAGCAATCAAATTCATTTTGTAAAACGAAACAAAACGAATCACAACTAAATGTACATCGTGTGTCCTCCCAAAAATGTTCCGTTAACACCATCAGCAGGTGAGATTGCAGACAGAGAAAAATGAGGTCAGTGACTGCTCTGGAAATAACCGGAAAAGGTGACTAGTAAAGGGTTATTTCATTTCCCCTTTTGATGGCCTGAAAAACATAGATTTTTAAGAAATGCACGAGTCCGTTTGAAGACAACCTAAAACAAGAGAACACCATGAAATTAACGGGAACAGAACGCAGCAAAATGTATAGTGAGTTGCGCAGTCGTAAAAGTTTTGATGCTATGGATGAAATGAGGAAGTCACGTGAAAACTTGATACGGTGAACAGACTGTGACTTCTTGCACGGTCTTAATTTTGGAAGAACTCATATTAGTAAGGTTCCCTGTAAAAAGTGCAGAGACAGGGACTTAATACACTTAACAAAGGTCGCATTTTCGGGGCAAAACCGAGTTGTGAAGCAAAAACTGAGACAGTTAGATTCAGGTCGGAGCGACAACAATAGCCTAACCCTGGATATTTTCGCGCATGTTCACGGGAAGATGAACCCGTTTCCACGATTTTTCGCACAAGAGTGGCAAAATATAAGAAGCATTATAGACCCAATGCAATAAGCAGGTGCCAACAAAAACGTGCCAAAATAACGCAATCTATAACAAGCTGTGTATAGTCGCCAGTGGTGGTACGCATGTGAGTACCAGAACTTACCGCCATCCGTGGAGATGGCTTAAAAGCAATGGCAAATAAATTAAAGATAAAAACTAGACGTAGTTGCACTGTTTAATAGAGGCGACCATTTGCAGACAAAGCATCAAGTTCAATCCCACTCGACCATCTGCTGAATGAACTAAAGCCTCGATCGAGTCTTTCGCACGTCCGTCGCAATTTAATCACAGTGGTATCGAACGGCTTCACAACGGAGGCTACGCGTGTTGAATATATTACATTTTCTCAACCATTTAGTTTCTTGATAAACCTCGGGACAGAAGCAATGTCGAAGTGAGGAACACCAAAACACGGGAATGAATGGCGAATAAGTCATGCTGCATTGTTAATATATATTGTAGCTAGGTATGCATTCCAGCCGAGACTCAGAGCAAGGCCGCATGCCACTTGGCGCAGCGATGGGTTGAGGACACGAAAATAAATGTGATGAATTCAGACTGAATAATCGGCTGCGGACGGTCAGCGGGGGTGCCGAGGCCGTAGTGGGTTTCGTAAGACAAGCGCTAAAAAAAAATAAGAAATTCGTCGGTGGTAGTGATGTGTTGCATGCAGCTCGCCATCTAAACAAGGCATTTGTTGTGATCTCCCGATTCGGTAAGGCTTGACAGAAGAGGTGTATGAACCGATCAAACCGGTAACCGGCATGTCTGAAAAAGTAGCGTTGCCTCGTTGGTCATGCTATGCCGTACAAAAGCTCGGAGATGAATGTACGAATAAACTGAGCTACTGAATGACACAACAGTCCAAAAAAGAACAGCGGGGGACGATAAAAGTTACTGATGCGGGGGTAGCTTGGAAGAGCTAACCTGCGATAGATTTTACGTGCGCACTCCCATTTCGCTGCTACCAATTGTTCGTCAGAATTTCGACGGCGCCGGATTTGTAGGCAGACTACTTGACATTATATATATATATATATATATATATATATATATAGAAACTGCATCAGCGCATCTTATTTCAATTATTCTGATCCCACAGAAAGTGATAATATGATCGCATCCTCTGCACAACTATCTTTCAAAGTCCCGCTCTCATATTTCAACGCGATCCAGATTTCATTCCATACCCTCTAGAATAAATATCTACAGGAACTCCACTGTCCCATATTCGGCAGAAATTTGGAGAAACCATGACTGTGTTTCAGCCGACTTTCTGAGCAACCTATCACAATGTGCTCAGATCATTTCGCGATAAGATTTTATTTCATTTCTACAAGGTGATGACTGTAACTCTCTACTTATTTTTTCCCCACGTTTTTTTGACAGAAACGCGAAATTTTTTCGTACACAAAAGTCTATAACAATACAAATCTGCCAGCACCGATAACTCCAGAAGTGAGAAAACTATTTACAGTTTCGACAAGCTAATCTGCTCACATGTGAAAATGAAAACGGCCTTAATCATAGAACTCGGTATCAATTTTATATCACACTTCAATTATCAGCAAGCAAGGCCCAAAGACAGTCAGGACACCGAAAGAAAGGTGAAAAACGGCGATACACAACAATTGTTCCCAACAAGCCTGACATCGGGATAGCGCGTTGTAAGCTAATAAGACGACCCCGCTAATTATGAGCAATGTGTCACATAAAAAGTCTAAAATCGAAGAAGAGATATTTGGGAATTCATTGTATTCCCTTCCATTAACCTAATGCAAAATTCATTTTGATTCCGCGGTGGAAGCCAGTTACCAGTCTAGTTTGCGAGCGTAAAACATACTGATTTAGGGAGGAAAGACGACACTGCTTCCGCATTGCTATTTACAAAATTCAGTAGACAATTTAAAGACACCGAATGCGTTACTCGGAGTGCTAGGGTGAGTTGAACCTAACCAGATCGGCAAACATTGAGTACTGATTGTTACGTAATTCGATAGCAAAGTACACACGTCAAGCGAGAGCACTGAATGTTGAAATTAGTGACTTCATCCCACGTATGTCTGACATATACCACCACCTGCCTGTGAAGAAATGTAAGTTTTTAATGAGCTTCCGTGATCATTGTAACTTGGATTTGTGGTGGCATTAATTGGCGATACTTGTAGACATTATTAAACAGCAAGAAATGTGCACAACACGAACAACAGATAAAGCATCGCATAAAAACATCAACCAACAATGCAGTGATTTAATTAGCACGGTTCGTTGGACGTGAAGTACAGTATTTCACTAACACTTCCTACTGAGAGCAACAAAACGTACGTCGCTCAGCCAGTTTGCCGTTGTCATACATTTACGTACTACATCTAGCAAAAGCTGTGCTTATCTAACAAGGTTTTCACATCGAAAATACGCGCACAATAGATGAATTGCAACTTCAAATAGGCAGTCACAATTACCAAGGGTCGTGTTGCTTGCTTCGAGTCAAAAATCGTAACCTTGCACAGTGAAACAGCACGCGAATGTGGAATTCATTACGAAAACCAATTGTGACTGCAGTCTCTTATTTCGCAACGCGAAAATGGGAATAGTTGCTGCTCCACCTCAGCCCCAACTCCTCAATCGATCCTATGTCACGGCCGCTACCTCCCACTAACGTTAGTGAGAAAAACCAAGTTCAACGGACAAAAAAGTTTTATTGTTCAAGTCAAATAACTTATATTAGTCTTCGATGGGAAACATTCACTGATTGGTTATTCTGCCGGATAATTTGGTCCTCCAACATTCTTCGACTTTCTCATGCGGCTTTTAAGCTCGACTTATCGACTGGCATAATCAATGCAAAGTCGCCGCAGCTGTGATGATCTCTGACTTGAGTGGGGGTCATGACAAGTCAATACCCACTACCTTTACAACTCTTATCTATTTTGGAAGCCATTCGTAAACGGTAGCACCGCAGGACAATTATGACAGAAACAAAATTCGTCGTCAACACAGATAGTTAACCGCTAATTCCGTCAGACAGAAAATAAACATGAATGAAGAAAGAAACTAAGGTAAAAAAAAAAGTCAGAGTTCACGGAACTAGCTCTGAGATGTTATGGCATGCCTCACTCATGAGCGTAGTGGGAGGCGCTCAATAAACGGGAGAAGGGAACCGGCAACTACGGCATGAAACCATAGGAGGTCTGATTAAGTCGCGTATAGTAACGACCCATGAGACAGTAAGCTGGTGTTAACCACCAAAGTGACCGGCGAATATGGAACTCGAAACTGGCTTTTTCACTGAAGGACGCTTAACCCACTTGATCAACACCGATCAGAGCTACCAATAAACTGAGACGGTATTCCAACAGACAAATTAACATCATGTCTTACCGACCAGTAGAGCTAAGGTTAACAGACGACCAATGAGCAGCTGACAATGTCTCAAAAGACGATTGGCCATTAGTAATCACTGTGTGTACATGCGCAGATCGACAATCGCTGACCAGTGAATTTAGCGCCCCCAAGACCCAACGCAGCATAGAGCAAGGCTTATCTCAAGCCGAAAGTTTACACACGCCTGAAACGTCAGTGGATAGTAGCCTCCTGGTCTTTAAGGTTGAGGGCTGGTGTGAGTTGAGAATTCAGTCGGGAAAGAATGAGTGGAACAATAATCAATTCTAGCAGATGGGCTTGCACTCAAACACTCCCCTCTATCTTATGCTTATCAGAACCACATGATTTGGTCGAGAACCCTCATCGGTCTCCTGTTTAGAAGTGAACTTCCTAGCAGTACTTGCCTACCAATATGAATGCACCACACCTAAGAAGAATACTGTTCCACGTCAATCGTCGCGTAGCATAATCAAGGCGGCGCTATCCTTTGTTTCGCCCAGGATGGGTGATGATGACCGCGGTTCTGCTCAGTGCTCCCGTAATCGGTTAGCGCCCCACCGCCTTGAGTCAGAGTTTTAAGTCAAAGACCCCGGCTGGGGTTCTGAGAGAGAAAATTACCTCTACGGCGTAGGTAGCCACGAAGTATTACTCACCCAAGGGCCTCCAGCATTCTTTCAACAGGTAATCTTCCGATATGGGGACCAAGCAAAACTGTAACCCGACAGAACTGTCTGATGGCACCATCAATGAAAAGAGGAAATAAACCGGAGGCATTCTTTAAGCCAAAGTATTCGCTTCACTAAGCTGCCTTCAATGCCTGCATGATAAACTAGATGGGCAAACAAACTGTCATGGCTGGAACTCTTGGAAACCTAAACAGAAATGTGTGCTGTCTCCAACACACGCATACAAGACCCCACTTTCATAATGACTCTTCGTAATCCAGATGCAACCTTTGTTTATTGCTTCGCCTCTCACGTGGCAGGTGATTCGATTTCCAGTGCTCGTGTTCAGATTGGCGTGGGGATCGCTTTGAGCATCACAACCGAGCACACATTCAGGCAACGGTTTTTGGGGGCTGTTCCATCGCACGGTTCTGTACAGGCCCATAGCAGTTGGCTGGACCCTCATAATCTGTTCGTCGTATCTGATTACGCATTAACTAACTGCAGTTCTCCTGAGGTCAAAGACCAGTTTTACCAAGCTAATTTCGTGCTTTCCTTCGTCTTCACGTGATTCAACTCAGATTGTTTGCATTGTTGTCGGTCACCGGTGAGTCAGCCGAGGGGTGTCGATCATTCCGACCTACAGACGTAAACACAGATCATGCTTTCATTCGAGCTCGCTTGTATTTGTTCCAAGTCTTCAGACCCAAAAACACGCAAACCAAGTGTCCTACACAGTTTTTACTAGATGATGATCGCCGACTTCAATTCCGGTAGAATTTTTCAGTGCGGTTGCTGTTGCAACCAAATGCTCCAAAATCTGAGCGAATATGGGGAGCGGATTAGATAAGTATCGTACTCAATGAGAAAATCCACTAACAGCTCCATGCTGTATCAACCTGATAAACGGCGAATATCCTCGACTTCAGATGTTCTATTGGGTGTTTGCAGATCAGTACCCATCCACCCAGATGTCAAATAAAATGAGATGCGTAAATTCCGGAGACGTTAGCCGATCAAAAACATGAAAAGGAACCGGGAGCAGGGGTGGATAGTGAAATGGAAAAGGCTTCAGTAGTCAGCAGCTGACACATCCATTACCTATTGGTTCACGAATGCTAAGTGTGACCAAAGAATCCGATAGCTCAATGATCCACACTTAGGAGCGTTGACTGAAGCATTGGGCAGAGCATTTTAGTGGGTCTAGTTGGATAGCATGTTTCTCACCTATGCCTGTAGGCGAAACAATACAAGTAAATACCAATTTTCCAGGGGAATTGAAGTTTACCAGAGACAAGTTTTCTGAAAAGGCATAAGGCAGCTGGACAAGAAGGTCTATCTCGACTCTTCTTCAAGAACGTTGGTAAAGTGGTAACGCCGGAGTCGACAAAATTCCAGTGACCAATTCGGAAAAGGAAACAGACTGCTAATGTTAGGTTTCAATTGTTGGTTGTGTCGATTTACAGGAAAGGGAATAGAACCTCACCTGGAAATCACAGACGAATTAGTATGGTAAGCATTGTTTCCAAAGTGTGGACAATATCCTCCGTGCACTACGTAATAATCGCGAAAGACGTATGCGTGAGAATCAAACCAGTATCCGCCCCGGTTGGAGGGTGCGTTCACTAAATATTCGCTGGTGATAAATAGTAGAAATTAAACCCACCTACGATACACTGGCGGTCTTCGATCTTCTTGATCCGAAAGAAACGTTCGATTCAGTCGATTGAGAAATTCTGTGATGTTAAATCCCATTGCAGGACGTACCAGAGAAATATATTTACCGTATACAGTCTCTGTATTCAAACAGTCGAAGGTGACTTCATGTTTACGGTGATACTTCACTTGCGTTCACCACAAGATGTGGTGTTCGTCGAGGTCACCCTCTTTCGCCTTTTCTTCACAATTTTGTCATTGAGATGGCTATGGAGATAGCTCTATCCTCATGTGAGAATAGTGGCATCGTAATTCGTTCAGACAGGAAATTATCGTGCGCAAAATAAACGGATGATATTGTCCCCGTAAAAAAGGTAAGTGGTAAGTTTTTTAATACCGTCTAAACAATATTATAGCTACGTTTTGTACCTTGCAAGTGTAAAATACCATCACTAAACTGAACTATTTCGAAGCCGAACTTTGTTCTAACAGGAGAAAAATCGAGTGACGTAGACATGTAGTTAGTTATCACCGGACGAAGTATCTCAGAGCATACAGAAGACTTGATTGCCACCAAACAATTTGAGGCATTTGTGGCATGCGGTTATCGACCAAAGGTCGAGTATACATAGCAGCAGTGATGTCTGAACTGCTTTACGGAGACGAAGCATGGTAACTTGAAAGCAGATGTGCAAGGAATCATGGTATCTGAACATCGTTGTGTCCGTACTACTGGGGGAACAGGTTGGGGGATTTTTTTAGTAATTTAGAGATTAGGCGTAAAGTACTAAGGTTCAATGTCTAGAACAAACACTTAATCAGAATAGGTTAGGATGGTTGGGACATGTTTTTGCCCACGTCCACAGAAAGACCGCTTTGATGTTCCTTGAGGATGGCAGTGTTTAGAACTGCATTGTAGGTGACATGGTAAAACAGTGCAAAGGCCTAAATCAGCAGACTGGTTCGTGTAGGTGCAGTTAGAATACCGGATTCGGATCCATGAGCTTCCTCTGGGTAACGGTTAGACGGAACAGATAATATGGTTCAGTGCCGCAGACAGTGCGCACTTGCATTTGAAATCTTCGTTGATCTAAATAATTCTTCAACTCATTATTTCGCAGTCAATCATTAATCATTTACCACTATAAAGAGATATCAAGAAAATCTGAACCAACCATTGACACCCTTTACCTAATATACCACTCACCGATTACTGATTCGATCTTTTAGAACTCATGCCCATCTTTGTTTTATGGCATCAATTCCTTTCTACCGTTTATCATAAATCGAACTCTCGCCATTGCCACGAGTGTGGGTTTGTTATTGGTTTGTTTGTTTGATGCCCTTTGTTGTTGACGTGAGTTTTTATCATGCCTTGAATTGCAAGGGCCGGGAAGAAACGTTGTTGAGGTCTGCACATTGATTAATTTTGTTGTATATAGTACCGTAGGCTTACACGCGTACTTCTTCTCTTTTGAGTAGGGGTTCCGTGAGTAACGACCAAGACCGGAGCACGTTGGTGCAAGACTAGTTGTTGTAAAAAACTGAAACTGAAATCAGCTAAGACGGTCGACATCACCTATCACGGGTGAAATATCATATTATTCCTACATCGAAAGAAGATAGGCTTAGTAATGCGGTGCAAAAAAACAGAAAAATAAAAAATCAGTTTAAGGGCTTTAGTGGCCTGCGGTTAAGCAAACCTTAACTGAAGAAATCGAGTGACTTACCCCTCAATACGGTGTCTAACTCAGCCAAAGCACGGCAGCTAACGAGGAGATCACTTGAAGAAATGGCCGTCACTACCATGGTGATAGCAGAGGCTGTATCTGGGCTAGTACGTAACAATGCGTATATCACCGGTTGTCGAGCCTGTGTCCTAAAAAAGCGAAAGACAATTTAACAGTCGTCAATGGAATATCTGAATCAAACCGAAAAACCGCACACCATTTCTCATGAACTTTATCAAAAGCAATAGCGCCCGGTCACCGATTGAGACAATACTTTAGTCGATGGATAGGAGAAATCAAAAAAAAATTCAAGAGATACGTCAACAAAAATAATCAACCATAGTTTTTGACTTAAAGATAATAGTTTCTGAACAATTGCTTCGGGTCACAAGCAGACAAGTCAGTTTAGAGTTATGCCGAAGAGTCTGATGGATAACACTACGCATGCAAGCGCCGATGGAAGTACAAATTTAAATCACGCATGACGTACTTTAACGTAGGCATTTCAATGGGCTTAAACAAGTCGTCAATATCCGACTCCAATTGTATCAGGGGAGGCATAGTAGGTGCTTTTTCCGGTGAGAAATCTCCCAGTTCATCGAGCATTGCACGAGCCCGGGCACGCGCAGCAGACACGGGTGGTGGTTGACGGTCCATTGGCCCAGTCTCGTAGGGATGACGTGGAGCAGATGAGTCTCTGTTTAGGACGAAAAAAACTCCATTGATCGACGCAAAACCGGCCGTTTTATGGTGGCTACTTGGATGCCAACGAACATACGACAAACGGACTCCGAGAGACCGCAGAGGTAACATAACACAATAAAGAGTTCAGAAACCCGGAGGTCGAGATCATACTGGCAGACATAAACAGCATCGACAGAGACGAACGGACGATGAGTAAGTGAAAAATAAACACGCAATCCAGCTCCAAGTGGAACAATTGCGAGGAAAATAACTGAGTATAAATTCACTTCCAGAGTATCGTGTAACTATATCAATCCGGGAAAGTAACATATTATAAGAGTAAACTACCAAAGCACAAAAAGTTCGTCCTATAAATCACGAGAAGCACAAAGCTCTAAAATCATCAAACATACTACATATTATACAGCAAACTATTTGTACACATTCACAGAAACAGTCGACGTAGTAAACGGGGAATCGTATTTCCGAATTTATTGATTGAACAGAATGACCGAAATACGATTTCAAAACGGTGCGGAAAAAAAACGGACAAGATGGAGTTTATGCACCGCTATTTGGTTGACGAAAGTTTTCCGGCTCTGCCTTAAAAAACTGGCATGAATAACAGAGAAAAAAACCTGACAGATGCAACAAAGCTTAGAGGAACTAGAACGCGAGAGGACATGAAATTAATTATTTGAAAAAAAATGTTCCCATCATACCGGTTACTACGTGCCGAGGTCACTGTTGACGGTCGAACTTCAACCACTTCTGTGGGTGCTGGTTGCCGACCAGCACGTTTAATACGTTCCTCCAACATGGAACGATCCTTATCCGGTAGCTGGAGACAAACGAGGCAAGCCAAGAAACGACACATAAATAGCAATGAGGTGACACAAAACAACGAAACAATCGAAGAGATTTACTAATCGAATTCATTCGACCGGCGGGAGCCATTTGCTGGCAAGCCCAAACGTCGCAGATTCCAATTCCAGCAAGGTCGGGCACTTTCGTGGGAGACAACAACTCGCTACCATCGAGCTCATTAGAACGACAATCGACCGAGACCGCAAGTGATCATCCAATACTTCAAGTTTATGACCCGTAGGATAGAAATCTCTCCATGGGCATTTACATTTTTGACAACGGATCGTGTTTTAACTACGGCATATATGATCTGTGAATTATGCACCAAAAAGGGATTTAAAAGACTCATTTATTCGGGTTGGGTGTGTCGATTTCAGTTTTTAGTCATCTGCACTGCAATATATTGTTACATTTCCATTCTTAATGCCAGGTTTTCTAAAAAAAAACTGATTCTAGTACAATCACATCGGTCTTATAGAGTACAATTTTGGTCGACGATATCTGCATGGAAATTCACCAAGTCTTCCAAAACTCAGATTCCACATCGACGAAATAGTCATCCAGATAAGTCCGTCAGGTTTTTCTCCAACTTTTAATTATTATTTCGAAACAAAAAAAATTGTGAAACGCATTCTCCGCCTCATCTTTCCATTCTTCTATGAACTTTCTCAATTTAATATCAGGATGTGTGGACAGATCACGCGTAAAATGGATAGATTCAAAATCCACCAATTTCTATCCGTTTCCGATTCCCTCGTGTTCATCTTTGAATTTATCATTCGCATGTTGGATTATAGTTTTGGTTTTAGTCCAGGAAAATTCAGTCGGCAACGGAAAGCTAAAAATCCGGTTTATTTTGTTCCGTGTCAATGTCTATCCATATTGGACAATGCCTTAGTCAGTCCCTGTTCTGCCCCAAACCCACTCGACCCCACTCCCCCAAGCGAAGAAGCTACCACGTGTTACCTTATAAATCTTAGTGGCTGAATTCACTTAGCTTATTTTGGACACTTTTTCGCGATGGCAACTGTTTTTCTCTCTTTTCAATGTGAAATTCGGGTTTCCTAACCGTAAAACTTGTACGAAATCGCACGAAAATAAAAACAAATAAGTGGTGACGAAACGTCAACCAAGAAGGCAATCAGTCGAAAAGAGAAGTTTGAGCAATTTCCAGTTATGCAACGACCATAAGGAATAAGTGTCTGCTTGAAATTCAGTGAATCAAATGAGTGTACATTTAGCTCAAATCGAATCCAATTCGTGCACGTCCCCACACGCTTATGCGCTTCCTTTAACGATTGTTGACAAGCCAAATACGGAAGTAGTTGGAAAGCACACAAGCATATTGAACACGGACCGTGGAATTCACGTGTGAAAAACAAACTGTAGCACTCATGAGATCAAAAATAGGCAATGAGAATGAAGAGTCAGTTTAACAGACTGAAACAGGACGCTGTACACTCACTGTTCCGATTAACTTCCACAGCTGTTCACCAACAATGGCGTAAGCCGAAACGAGAGCATTAAGTGCCGCAGATCGCACTCCGCTGTCGCGATCTCCGATTTGTTGTGCAATCGATTTCAACGCAACGGGAACTGTAGGCTGACAGACGGTCACACCGAAATGATGAATCAAACATCCCATCTCCTCCAGACATTCTGAAAGAAGCGAACAAACAAAAATAAACATTTCTTATTAGTAGGAAACTTTATAGTACTTCGAACCGTAGATTCGACCAGCCCACTTCAATGGTGAAGGAGAAAGTGAATAACAGCGACATGAGACTATGTGCAGCCATTTCCAAATGGGTCTGCGAAATCAGACTCAGGGAAAGAAATGCAAAACTTGGTTTATATTCTAAGTACGTTTTACAACGTCCGACTAATATGGAGTAGATGGATTGCCAATAACTGTCAGTGTGAACAAACGGATACTCATAGTGAAAACCACACTAGTGGGACTGTTCTAAGTACTTTTCAATCTAAGAATGCGCTTAAAAGGACTAAGGCGCATTCATAGTCGGCTGGGTTCGCACTTGTTGTGCTCTCAGTCTAAGGGACATTGAGAATACAAAAAGTTCCTTAAAGTAGCCTATGGCCCCGTTAACAACAGAACTTTTCGATCTAGTAGATGACAGCCCAAATAGAAATACCTTTTGATTTACGGGACCAATATTTAGTGAAGCTTGACAAAACTGTAGAAGAAAAAGGTGAGTGGCACGCAGCAAATTCAGTGGGCGTTCTATTTGCTTCACCACCAGTAAGCCACGCCTAGTAGACGACACAAGTCCATGGCACAATAAAATGGGATACACTGTACAAGATAACGCACGCACTCACAAGAAAACTGTTTATTAAAAAAATACTAATTGACGGATTAGAGTTTTTTCCGGAGAAAACAATGAGAGTAATTCGCATTGGAATAGAATCCATCGGTTGTAACGTAATTGCACATCGCAATTGGAATGAAAAGGTGGAATTTCGACTTCAGCCTCCAATATGCGGGCAGCACATTGAACGATCGCTTTAAATGCGTTTGGTATAAAATCGAGATCAAGTCTAAGACATCTCATAAGACACTGGATCGTGAAATCGGGTTCGATTACATGCGAGTAAGTGGTAAGAAAACCAAATCATTACAATCAACTGAAAAATAAATAATAAATAATAACTGAAAAATAACACCTTCGGAAAAAACGAGCAGGTCACTAAGATATATTTCGCTGGAATTCGAGGAAGGTTTTGGTAATCAGACAGAAGAATTTCCTCAATTCACGATGCCTCTTATTGACTAAACGAAAAGGATGCTTTACTCGTACTGAAGCATAAATGTTTGATGGGAAAACAAGTAGGATTATATTTTCGGAATATTTCTTTCTATAAATAACTCTCATGCAAGCTTTTTTGGGTAGATGAACACAACAAAGCCATCTGCAAAATTAGCCAACCGCCAAGTAATCAGTGGTGAGATTTGCGATTTCTGTCCAAGACCGTTATATGTTCTGCTTTGTTGCGCGCTTAGTGCACGCCTTATGTTCACTGGTACCCAAAAAATCTTACCTTCTCGATCCTTAGCACGTGATGTTGGTCGGATCCTACCAATAAATTTGGAAGAATATCTGCCGCTGGTTACTTGTATCTTGCAGGTTCAATATAATTGACCTCGAAAGTTGCTCGTGATGATATATTTTCCTTTATCATGATTTCAAGGATGATCCTGTTCGGGTCACAGCACCGCACAGTGTATGATCTGAAAACACGAAGCTTACGGGGACTAACAATGTGATTATATTTTCCTTCTCTGAGTAGCGCAAGCAAATAATCCTATCAGCTGGTTTCATCATTTATGCGTAAACAGCAAAATCGACTGATGGAGTGCATCCCAAACGACCTACTAAGACCCATTTTCATGCAATTCGGAAGTGTCCCGAATTGAGATTGATCTCATATTGAGAATTAATAACAAACATTGTTCAGAGTATATCGCAGTATAAAGATTCCTATAAGAAGACACTGGCCTAATGATCAGCATCAATTATCAAATCAGTAGCAGGATTCCCGGGAATTGTTCTTCGTCCTTCCCAATAGCGCCCATGAAAAACCGATCAAAGAGACAAACCACGGCGCGCAGCAATAAGACAGCAAACATAAACGGACAAGCAGGAAGATGGAAGGGCAGAAAAGGAATTCGCGTTCAATCCCATCGGGAATCGAGAATGCATTGAGTCTTTGGCACACAATCAAAATACTCTGATTACCTTGTCTGGTCTTATTGGTCTTTGACTTCAGTCCACCGGAAATGAAAACGAACAGACGATTGGGTGAATATATGTTGACCAGTAGCTTGAATATGCTGCGCACATTCTGACGGACTGCGTCCTTTGAATCTCCCACTTTCAGAACGAGATACGGTAACAAGGCAGTGGCTTCGTACTCAGACAGTGCAATACCTGAGTCACTCATACGCGAAAATATTCTGATAAGATAGTCTAGACCTGACAATCAGAAGTAACGTAAACGTGCACGTCAGAAACAACATTAAAGAATTCGCGAGTAGAAACTGAAATCAAATGAACAAGGAGGAAATCCATCTATACGACGTGGAACCGTGAGAAAATGAACTACAAAAACTGAAAAGCGAGTTGTTATTCTTATCACAAAAGTTGGCTTCTCGTGGGATTTTTTTCCATCTCTACTTCTCTGATGTCATCCTTGACTTCAAATTAAATTGATTACGTACGAGAACAAGCACTTAGTAAGCTGATGTGTGCAAAATAGAAAACAGGAAATCCAATACTACATTGGGAACCAATAAACCACCAAGCGAACATTTTACCACGCTCCGACATTCCGTGATTACAATTGGCGTGGTAAACAAAATGATGTCTTCATATAAGCGATCAGAACAGCCTAATGTGCAATTATCCGTGTATCTGTTTGTCTATTATTCATAGAGAAATCCAACTTCACTAGCTCCTCATTGCCCCTCATGACAGATGACGACAGGCTCCATTTGATTGTTTATCTACAGCATGAGAATAAGGAAGCAGATATTCCACAACTTCGAAGACCTACCAGTGATTGAGGAGAACCGCGAACAATGACCATGAAATTTGAAAATGAAAGAGCCCACCTGCAATCAAAACAGCTTAACCATAACGAAGCATTTCAATGACATTAACATAATTAAATAATAACTATAGAAAACATTAGAATAGCAAATTTTCACATACGGGAAAACCAGGTAGATTAGTATCGAAAACTTACATCTGCAAACTACAACCGGATTGGTTTCAAAGAATCGCAACACGACCCATCGAAGAAGCAAATCTAGGTTAGCCATTGTGGCTTCTTCGCCCTCGGGCGAATCAAAAAATTTGGTCAACTGATCTAGCGCTTTCACGTGCTGCTTGAAATCTGTATGAAACAAAAGAGCATGTAGCTCAGGGGATGCGCCCGCATTGAGAAACAACTGATTAAGTTGCTGCACGTGGTCACGCGTGGGAGCGTCGAAGTCCCATTTCAGAAGCTGAAAACCATAAAAGCACAAGAAGCTCTTGCTGCAGATAAATTACATTTATGATATTAGCTTGTTTAGATTATGCGTATAAAACTAAAGTTCAATTTTGTTTTGACGTGGGAAAAAAACAGGTGAGAACATAGTTCACTTGAGTCACTAACTGAGAACAGCGGTTTGCGTCGGCATCGCAGATAATCCATAAAATCGAACTGGGCATAATGAAGCAGAGAGAGGCATAAAAAATCGAAAACAAAAAGAATATCAATGAAAAAAGCAGATGAAGATCTCTATGAATAATAGCACGACTTATTACGTACCGAAAAATTTGGTGAAGTTTGATTACCGCATTAAATGCACGCTGGTGAGTGTAGGAAAAGAGAGCATGCTGCATAACCGCCTAGGGCCTATCACACTGAATTACTATTACACGATCATTACCTGCTAGAGGATAAGTCCGTTTCATGGAGATCGCCAATCTTTGCG
>LUCM01010185.1:84020-127556 GCA_008360955.1 Fasciolopsis buskii | reverse complement strand
CTTGGTTCCAAACCTGTTCTCTTCTGTCTCCACCCCAATCTGTTTGCCCCTTCTGCCTATCCATAGTCATCGCCATGTAAAACGCCCGAGTACTCTATCGGTCACATGTCAAGTAGTGTGAGTAAGTGGTTTGCAGTTTCTGTTTAGCTCACATTTCCTCAAGCCTCCTCAAGCGTCCTCTTGCATTCTGGGTTCCCTCAATGCGGTCGCACTTTAATACAGGCCTGGCCAAATTCTAGGACACTGCTGGCTCTGACAGTGTACATTCACTTTTCGGATTTTAATGTCTGCTGTTGAGTGAAAACGAATTCAGGAATTCGAGTAGAGTAGTAAGTGAAATTCACTAACTGCGCCAGACGTCTCGGTCAAATATTTGTCATTGCGCACTTCAGGTGACGAATGCAGCTCAAGCCTGTGGTAAATCGTCGGGTGTGGCATAATAATTTTTACGGTGAGAAGGTGAAACACCTATTTCTATTTTGGATCCGCGGTTAACAGTCCTTGTTCACCGCACGAGACTGCAGGGATCAAGTCGGCGTCGGTGCATATCAGAACCGGGTAGCTGCAGAGGGTTTGTTTGTTTATCTCGGCATCACGCTCCAACAGACTTGAAGCAGCGGGCATGCAATGCAGGTGTTATAATGGTCTGCCCACTTTGCTCGTTCGGAAGAGTCAAAGGCTTTTGACTCAAAAGTAGCATGCCACGTTGATTCTATTACCGCACGAAGTTCGGAACTTTTAGTGTCATTCTGGATGCATGTTTAGGTGGGCCTTGCCTGTCATGTTGAAGTAGGTAACTCTGAGAGACGTGACCTTCGTCCAATTTTCCTTGTCAAATTTCCCGTACGCGTCAGTTTCGCGTCGCAAAGTGTCACCATAACACACTTATCTGGATCTGGATAGCTGGAATCTAGGATGACCATTTTTATAGTAAGCTTACTGTTGCCGCGACTACGTTATCACAACTGTAGATCATATCTTCGTAATCTGGCCATGCGTTTTAATGTTTTAAATGCGAATTTTTTTGCTTGCCAGCTGAATGAACGCGTCGACGCAGGCCACAACCCTCAATTTGCTGTCGAAACGTTTGTCTGATTTCGTGCTGTTTCTCAACAGCTACACACAGAAACTATCCCGAGGGACTAAGAAACTTCGACGAGCAGCAAATGTAAGACGATCAGGTGGAATCAATTGAGACAGGCTATGCGATTTAAAGCCAATTTTGCCTGTGGTCCTAGATCTAGCGTCCATCAAAGGCACTGAATCTCGCAAGGGTCGATGGGTGTAATGGACCGAAATCGCCAGATCCCTAACTGAAAGCAAAGTAAATAGATGCGTCGGCAATCTGCAGCGTCAATTGACCATATACCCTTAGGAAATACCGGCGAAATATTGATGGTTTAAAGTAGCCGAGGAGATGGAAGTGGCCGTCCGCTTCAGGTAACAGTCAAAGACTGTTTAAGCTTATCACGCGACCAGTGGTGGCGCGAACTCCGGTCAGTGAAGTCGTGTGCGATAGGACTGAAGAGCTATGCGATTTGTAGAAACAAACAAAGGGTGGACGGTGGACTGAGCATTTAAGGATCAGTTTTAGCTGGCCACCACGCTATACATTATTGTTGGTGTGCTTAAGAATCTGTAGCCTCGAATCCTTGAAAGGTACTGTCGAATCCTCAGATCAGCATTGAATTTAAGTCGCAATATTGCGGGCCCTCTGATATAGGGGAAACAGCTGCCGGTCCCGACGAGCTTCCCCCAGTTCTTTTCAAAATTAGTGAGAAGTGGCTAGATGAATCACTTTACCCTCTTGCTTCGTGATATCTGGAACGAAGGACGTTATCCCGCTATCTCGGCGTGGGGTGAGTCACTGATTATACCCATCTTTCAAGATGGTACACCGGAGTGACCTGCAGAATCAATCGTGGGATTAGTTTAATTCAGATAGTTACCAAGGGTTGTTAGTTTCGGTAATGCTCGCCGGTCGTTTGACAAACGATTCGAGAGAGTAAAGTACCGCAAACAACCGCGGAATTTTCTGGCAGTCGAGGTTCCATCGACCTAATATTCCACTTAGACGAATACTCAAATACGGCGCACACGCCAGCCGCCGCCTACCGTAATTGTGAGTTTTTTGCGACTCTGAAAAGGTGCTGATTTTCGCAAGAGCGATGGGTCGTAAATTGACCAAGATCGCCAGCACCCCAAACTGCAAGAAGTGTTCCTACAGATCACGTCCGTGTACCCTACTGTCAAAATGGTCATGATCAGTTTACTCATCTCATATAACAGAATACCTCCTTCAAAAATATCCGGACCTAGAAGGTAAGTGATTTCACAGAGCTTTCCCATCAATTTGAAAAGAATCGGAAGGAACCCGTGGGTCGAACCGGTTGCTTTTCATTCACCCCGTTGAGGGATCAAGTTGACACCCTATGGGTTGACAGCCTACTAATGTCGGCTATAAAGTATAAGTCTAGTGGTGTGGCCACTAAATCTGATCCTTGAAATGCTCAGTCATCGGTCGCACCCTTTTGTTTCTACATCGATGAGCTCTTCAGTCTCATCACACACGACTTCACTGACCGAAGTTTCGTCCGCCCACCAATTGTCGGCGTATTAAGCTTAAACAGTCTTTGACGTTACCTGAAGGGACGCCACTCCATCCTCGGCTACTTTAACCCCATCAAATTTCGCGGTTCATTCCTAAGCTTATGGTCAAACTGACGCTGCCAATTGCCGACGCATTAGCTTATTTACTTTTCTTTCAGTTAGGGATGCTGGCGATGTTCGGGGTCCGATTTTACATACCATCGACCCTGTGCCGAGATTCAGTGCCTTTGATGGACGCTAGATCTAGGACCACAGGCAAAATCTGCTTTCAAAGTGCATAGCCTGTCTCAATGTGATCCACTTGTATCGCTATCATTGGCTGCTTCGTTCGAAGTTCTTTAGTCCCTCGATAGTTTTCTGTTCGCTAGCTGTTGAGAAAACACCGGAATCAGACAAACGGTTCGACAGCCAATTGGTTTTTGTGGCTGCGCGTCGACGGTATATCCTAGCGTCCAAGGCTGCAGCAAAAATGTGCGCATTAAAACTGAACAGATCATGGTCCGAGTTCTCCCTGGAACGAATGACCGCTACCCAGTGACACAGTATCCGCGGCATCGGTAAGCTTTATCGTAACAGGGGGAGAGAATTCTGAGCAGTAGCTTACTTATCAATACCCACCCAACCTGCGCTCGATGCAGTGAACAGCACAGTCCTGATTATCCTGCGCGACGACCGATGCAGTATGGAATTATTTGTTGGCGTGTAACTCATAGGGAATAATGGACGGGTGCTGCTTGGGAGTTCAGCAGATAGGTGGAACGACGATCTGGGTTGTGACAAGAACCTGACCGCAAGACATCGGGTCATAGCTGAGTGGGAGCCTATTTACTTGGTTCAATTTTTCGTCCACTCATTTTTCCGACTGAGCTGCTAACTCAGATCAACCCACGACTGCCGAAATACTAGTGTAGGATTCGCAGCTGCGGCGTCAGCTGATTATGTTCTTGTGGGGCCGGCTAAACTGTTCCTTGAAGTGCTCTGCCCAACGGGCCAGCCTTTGTTGTCTGCCATGGATGAGGTCTCCATACCTGTTGTACACAACTTCACTAACCGAAGTCCGCCGCGTGCGGGTTTCGTGTATAAGCCTAAACAATTTTGAAAGACAATTGACGGGGCAGCTACTTGCGTCTCTTCGGCTAACTTAACCTACCCATTTTTCGCGATCACTCCTAATGTTCGTCGTTAGTTGATGCTGCAGCTGTCGACGAATCGTATTCATTTCCTTGCAGTTAGCGAGCTGGTGTTTCTACTCCATTAGGCCTAACGACGCTTCGATATCTAATGTTTTTAATGAACGCTTGATTTATCATTACAGGCTGAATTTACTTCCAAATATACCACCTCATGGATTTCGTCGCAGCGCTGTTAAACTATGCTGCTCGTCGGAATTCTTAGTTCCTCGGATAATTTCTGGTCATAGCTATTGCGAACAGCCGGATCAGACAAACGTTCGACCGCTTGTCGAGTTTGTGGCCTACGTCGATGGCCGTTGAGCTGCAGCAAAAATCGCATTAAAACTAACGCATGGTCCGATTCGAATTATGTGGTCCAGTATGATCTACAGTTCTGAACGGAACCGCGCCAACGGTAGCTAACTGCGATATGGTCAGTCTGACTCAGAGTACTGTCGAATTAGGGCACCACGTCGCTGTGCAGCCCGAACTGTAGCGGAAATTCCTGCTGGGCGGAAAACATTGGAGAAGCCTTCACCCGTTAACCGTTGCAGAGTAGACAAGTGTTCCCTTGGACTAAGCTTTCCAACTTGTTCATCAAAATCATCTGCTGCCACTACAGTGTCAGAACTTTTGCTTTTCCAAAGAAGCGATGAGCTTGTCGTAAAACTAGCCTTTTTACATGTCAGCGTTTTTATTTGTTGGTGGGTTTGTCTTTCTGATAAAATATGCGTGACACAATATCTTGAAGATAAATTAGGCACAGTTAGTTGAATTACTCTACTCTGCTCAAATCCTGAGTTCATGTTTCTATCACGCAGCAGACATCAGTCGAAAGTGAGTCCACTCTTAGAGTTATACACTCCTGTTATCCAGCCTGCATGATGGGGTGCACATCGAAGATACGCAGATTCAGAGGCAGACGGGGCTTGAGAAAATAAGAGCCCGCAGACTGAAAACCTCCTGCTGTGTCATTTGACAGTGAGCCGTTGCGAGTATCGGGCGTTATCAATGGGGATTTTAGGGGTAGGTAGAGGGGACAGGCGATTTAGTTTGAGACAGAAGAGACAGGCTGAATACAAGAGAGGCTGTTTTAAATACTATTGCTTAGTTTGTTTCTTCGGAGCGTTGTCTAAGTGAAATGTGAATGAAGAATAGGTATTGAAAAACAACCGCAATGTAATTTTTGAAGTCAAGTATACAGAACACGTAAAATTTCGAATGCAGCAACCCCACTGACTGGGAGTTTAACAGCTTACCATCCGTCATCTTCAGCCAGCTCTTCATGTGTTGTCATGGGCCCAAACCCATCAGCCCAATTTAACTTAAAACAGCCAATTCACCGGCCACGTTCCTATACCTATTTACTCTCGTCAAGAGACCACGTCGACCCATCTTCCTCGGAGAACAGCGTCCAGCGAGTCAGGGGTTCTGTAGGCATGTTCAGCACGACCCATTCAGTAGCTTTTCTTAAAATTTAACTCTTGGGCTCAACACCAACGCTTAGCCTTAAATAAACAGGTCTGCTCTCTGTTGACTAGAAATTTACAAATTGCGGTGCATTTAAAGTGGCTTTCGGTTCCTGGGCATTTTCGTGGTCTTAGCGGACCAGTAATTGCTATTGCTTCTCCATTAGTTTAGCGTAAATAAACGGAAGATGGATTCCACGAGACAGTAACCATGTTTTGGTGATCCAACTCGTTTGTAGTTTTGAGCTTTTCGGTTGAAATATGCCATTCCACGCGTGCTAAGTATGCTTCAAAGTAAAATAAACATTCAATTTGTCACTATTTATCGGCATCCTATTTCCATTAGCAATCATCGCTTCAATGAAACCAACTGAGGAGAGCACTCTTGAAGAGAATATTACACCGATTGGTTTTCAAAGTAGTCAGTCTCTGCCGGTCTAATTTTATTCTTGGTATAAAATTTTTCCACTCTCCCTTGGTTTCCCCAGGGAACGTTCTTTTCGACCTAGTGGACTCCAAGACCATTGATAGAAGCCACCCGTCCGTTCTTATGTTCTTGCCAAACTCAGACAATAATCACAGTCCAAGCGCTTATCTGGGTCTTATATCCAGATTGCGCTTGCTGGTCGCGTAAATGTTGAATGCTTTGCTATGCGGCCACATCTTTGTCGAATTCGGAAGCGCCATTTATCAGTGAATGTTATCAGTGATTATCGATTGTAATGCCGTCATTGGTTGATGATGCATCAGAGATGAAAGGAACAGGATCTAGCCGGATCGTGTCACTTGTGATTTGTCTGTCTACAGACTCCACTCGATGCTGGGTGTACTACGGAACCAAGCGACTAATCGGCATGGTCATAAAGCCTGATCAGCAAATGCCATAGTATGCACATGAGAGACGATTACCACACGGTGCCTACCTCGCGCCCAGATGTTTTCGTGCGTCATGCATCCCTTCGGACTCTGTCTGCACATCCAGTATAGTTTCACTGTATCCAGTACAAGTTTACTGCAGTCATTGTTTTCTTGAATAGTCCAACCACAATGATCGTTATTAATTCAAGGATACTAAAAATGCTCATAGGTGTGCGAAACCATGGTTTGCTCACTTCACCGTTTCTTCATGTCTCCTCTGAAGGGGAAGAGGGTATAAAACATCTAAAGGTTAAAGTAAACAATCATATGGAAGATGTTCTCGGGGTAACAAAGGTGGAACCGAGAACCTCGTTTGAAAATTGACAATTCATAAATAATGGACGAAGGATAACCTGGTCTTTCTTATTCACAATGACAGCATTTTCCATTTTGCGTTGTGGGATATTTCAGGAGGAAATCCGTGTTTCATTGGAAATTTTGACGGGGGATTGACTTGATGACCCTAGGATTCGGACTCCAGTTGTTCACTTTTGCATTTTAGGATAACACCTGTTGACCCGAACGAAGTCAGTTATGCACACTTTTGTTAATTCACTCTAACAACTTACGTTGGCGAGCCAGATATTCATTTATACGTCCTTTTTCATAAAACGCTTGTAGCTATTCGTCCGAACTCCTTGTTCGCCTTACCTTGCGGCCACTGATATCGTACTTTTGTGCGTTATTCTTCCTGTTGTCCCAGTTTTCCTAGTTGGCTATTCAAATTGTAACTTTCCGTTTGAGGCGTTTCGTTGTCTACAGAGTATTTTTCTGTAAGACTATACTTTCGCCTCGCCGATATCTAGTCCTTGCTCTTTCTTTCTCTCATTGTTGTTAATATTTTGACAGGAGCGGCAAAATTTTCTCGAAATTCGGTGGCATTTCATGCTACAATACCATTCACAGTGCTTCGAAGGTGAATATGTTTGAGTTCGAAATCCTATGGGAGGCGTCAATGCGTTGCCACTAGCGTTCGGTAAACATCGAAAGGCTGCCTCCCGTTCAGCTGCAATTTCGTTTCAAGGAGATCCATGTTTCATTGACTGTCACAAACAATTTTGCCTTTACTAGTTGAGAAACAGCCCCGGAAATGTCGATTTTGATGGGTGTTATATTATCGGACAGGTTTGAAGATAGTTCTTGGGGTTTGGCGAAATCACTGACTTGATGTTTTCTGCATTCACGAACAGTATAGAAGGGGGGGGGGAATTAGAGGCTGCCAAACTCTGCTTCCAAATCAGGTACGAATGACCTACGAAACTTGCGGCATTATGTCCACCAGCACGTTACACTGGGCATTCGGGATGTCTGGTGAGCGCGTAGTGTGCCGAAGCTCGCCACATTGTGAATTACTTGGGAGGGTCAACGTAATAGTAGTAATTTCATCTCACTTGAGAATGTCATTGTACGGACACTCATATCGATGGAATCAAATCGAGCGCAATCTGATTAGTGCAAAATTTGTGATGATCATTTCGTAAATTATTTCTGATAGACAATTCGAAATCTACACCGAAGGACTGGTTACGATACAAATACGCGGTTTCACGTATCACTCGATGTTAGGTTTTACGTGGAAAAATGCAATTGGACAAAGTTTTTTTGTCATTAACCGGGCAAGATCACGAGAAATTCCAAGAAGAAACTATACCATTCTTTCTTACCGTCTTTGAGATCCGTGTTTAAAAATTTCTTAGTTTTTATTTAGACCGAAGAACGGACTAACAAGTGACACAGATTTCCATTCGAAATTCCCCTGTATAATGACAAATTGCAAAAGTCTGTGCTATTGCCTTGCTTGAACTTGATGTTTGCAAGCCCAGATTAAGTAAGAAACCCATAAGAAGTACAACCGGACTGTTGGATGTACACGTAGTTCATCATGTACCCTGTTCGCCAATTGTTTGTTCTTCAAGGAAAGCCGTTTACTGACGATTCTTAAGATAGTGTTTTGTCATTTTATGCTTGATTTGATTATTATCAACAAGTTGTCTTTTTGAACTAAAAGCCCAATGCTGTTGGTTCGTTGGAATGTAAACTCCATTGTTCTCTTCTTGACTAGCTCATCAAGGCAATTGCCATTACAACCACGAAGATTTGTCATCATCGTTTATTTTTAAGGTATGAGAAAATTCCTGATGCAAGGTCTGTCACGTTTCGAGAGAAACACGTCCCAAGTTCACATGATTCCCGCGCGAACTGACGCACAGAGAAGTGGCGACGTTTGTCACTAAACGTTCAGCGATTAGCGGCCAAACGCCATGCGACCTAAACTGCTATCAGCACCTCTTCTTGAAACTTACAGCGTCTCGATTTCGCCTTTTAACTTTCACTTTGCTGTGACATCTGAGTTATTGTACTAAAATGTCCGGTTGATAAGGGTCATGCCGATGATAGATGAGGAGTCTGATAGTGATAGGGGTGCTGTGAAACAGACCAACAGGAATCAGGGATAGTTAGTAACTCCAGTGCTGCTTTATGCTTCACTATGTCCAGGAACAACAAGTTAAGTGACCAACAGACAGTGTAAAATAGCGCGATTATCCCCCTAGGCAGTCTTTATTTGCCTTTTTTTCTCACTGACATTCTCCTAACCTCTGGTATGTGGCTTTAATCAACTTTGCATATGTGAACTTCAAGGTTGACATGACAAGCCAAAAGTACCGCGCGTCACGTTTAATCAAACGGGACGCGTTTGTTTCTCCTTATTAAATTACAATTTTTGCACCTAAAAGAAGTATTCATTCTCGATGGTCGGTCACCGCATGTGCTTTCAACGCAAGTTCACGTGGGGTTACATTCCATCTGCTGTTTCAGAGTGCTTTGGATGAAGTTGTGGCTGCCACTGCCTATCTCGAATTACTTCTCCGACGTCTTACGGAACCTACACTAATCAAACTAGTGCTAAATTTCATCATCAGTGGCACGTACGATTCCTATTCTATTTTGTCGTCACTGATCAATCGATTGAATTCGAAAGCCGCGGTAAGTTACCAATGTTAGATCGACACTTAGTAACCGAGACCTTGTACCCTGTGCGCATCGCGGTTTTACGTTTGCAGTCTGACTTCTGTTCTCTATTTATATGACCTAACCAAATGCCTCATTCATTTCTTGCGTTCCATCGGTCGGCGAGTTTATTAATCTGGTTATGTTGCGCGTCACACCGACAGGTTTTTCTTTCATCTCCCTCCCGTTTTCCGCTGTTCTTTGCCGTCAATTCTGTCTAACTGTGCACAGCCATTGATTCTGATTTCGTAAAACATGGCGTTTACGTCACTGTATGCGTTTGTATTTTAGTGTTTCTCTCACATCCCTTTTTAACTGTGCATGATTTTCTGGTTATTGTACGCCTGCATAGGGCCGCATGCCATCGAACGTGTTCTTAGGTCACCGATAAAAGGGCGATCTTCAAATTTGTGGTCATCTCTGGTTAGGGTTGGCTATTACTCATTGGATTAGTGACCGCAGACTAGCAGCGGCTAAAGTCGAGGTCCTGATAGTTCTTCGCTCGACTCCAACCTCCACCCCATACAATTACGTAATTCTTCAAACTGACCTTTGACATGGCGTGTGGCTCACCACTAACTAAAACCATGAGACTGTGTTCATTGAAAATACCTGTAGATCGACCCGTTAATCGTCGGCAGGCCTTGAACTACTTTAGTTCTCTTGATCTTTTTTATTTACCTCCCTTATCAGTGAAACTACAATGCAGATCATTTTCAGGAAGGAGATTGCGACCATCAGAGGGCTGCCAGATTAGGATGTTGATAAGCGGTCAAAAGATTTGAACCTGCGAGATTCAGTTTAAAGGCTACGGTATTGATCGTTTGAGCATCGCCGGTAGGGGCTGCTCTTCCGTGCATAGAAGTACGAAGGGACTGAGATACCTTTGCAACTTATCCCTTAGAGGCTCTATAGGACCAAATGATCCGCTAGTAAGAACCAGTCGTGGACTGTAAGTGAACGCTTATGTATCAGTCATGACCTTATCAATACAGATCCTCTTATCAATTTCGATAGTAAGAAATCATCCTGATGATCCATCGTGCATTGTTTACATCCAAGACAGTTCGATACCTGCTCCATCGTTGTTAGAAAACGTTAACAATGCATATCGATGGAATGGAACGCGAACCCAAGACGAAGGATCATGACTAGTCTGGTTCTCGGCACTTTATCAAACTTCAACGCGACATGATTATAGCACCGGTGGCTGTCAGGTGGGTTTAGCATCTGTTACTCGAAAAAGGTCAAGAGTTCGAATCTCAGACCAGCTGGTCACTTTAGTGGTAGATAATAATTCGCTGTCGCTGGACTAGACATGGCGCACCTGACTTAGTGAGTCCTTGTGTGGTTCTAATCAATTTCAGTTTGAATGGTCATCTCTTCCGGTCTTACTCCTCCCTTGTGTAGTAATCCTTAGCAAAAATGGAGCGTGCCTACTCCACTACACTGATGCTCCAGGCGCATCATTGAAACAGCTTTCGCAAGGCCATTGGTCGTTGATAGGATCAATAACCAGCGTCTTCGTAGTTTCGGTAGGCTATTTTGAGAGAATTCTCTTAGTAACTCAAAGGTGGCACGTAGGGCATTGCGTCTCAGAAGTCAGGCAATCGAAAAGGCACTGAACTTGAGCAGATTAATGTACTTGGGACGCGTTATGTGTGCTCGCAGATTGGCCTCTTGATACACACTGTGGAGTAGAGGATGGGCCAGAGTGGACAACTGGTCATATGGTGGGAATGTATGAGAATTTTAGTCGAAGTAGTATCCCGAAGTAGTCGAGTTGGATTACCGGATTGGGATCCATGAAACCCCCAAGCGGTGATTGGGGACGATAGATGATGTGGCTAAACACCGCAGTCGAAGTTTTTCCTCGTCTGTATAGTTCTTCTATAGTCCCTTTATCGGATGGTCTTTCGTTGTTATCTCACTAATACTCGGTGTTAATTTGTAGCCACCAAAATCACAGTGCGTCATTCCAACGCTGTTGGTTGTGCCAGATGAATGGAACTGAGTTGACTTGGTGAGTGTGATGTGCGACCCGTAACCTTTCGGCCTGGGCTCGCGTCGTAGTTACGTCTCGATGGCTACGCACTGCTGATGATTCCTAGCGGGGAAGAAGTGGTTGGACAGTGCCTACACAGCTTTTGAATGGTCCCCTTACTCTGGTTACTACATAATGAATGAATTTCTTACTGAGTTAAGAAATAGCGGTTTACTGGATGCCAGTAATTATAAATGGCGAAAAAACCAGGAAATTAAAGGAGCAGCTACATTTTTTATCTGCCATCAACAAGCACCCTTTTGTCTTAATAGCATTTGCCTTTGTTCGTCACTTCATCCCTGAGTATTTTCTCGTCTTTCTTTAAAAGAGCCGAATATGTGTGCTCGTATTCCATGAAGCTGCCAGTGATGGGGTTCGTCCCGTGTGCGTTGCTAGCAGATGAGTTTTCCTTTGATGTTCAGTACGTTCAAATAGTTGTACATAACTGGAGCTAATCATTCCACTTTTGGAGATTTTGCATCTCCATACTTGATTCCCGCCAGATTCCATGAAATTTTTTCCATGTATTCTTGCACGCTTCTTCTAAACATAGTTAAGTAGTATTGTGCACAGCATTGTCGATACCAGTGTACTCATTGAAAAGTCATCATCATTCAGCGGTAAATATCGGGGAGAGATCTAATTGCCCCTCTATTGTTACACGTTTTTTATAGATTGGAAGGATGTGTAAGGTGGAATGAGAATGGACTCGCAGGATAAGAAAAGAAAATAATGTCATAGTAGCTAGAATGCGGATTTAGTCTAGTCGGGAAAACTTAGATTTTCCCAGTCATTCTTATTCGACGGAAAATGGCCACACAATCTACACTGTTCACGGTTCACTACTATGTGCTTCAATGTCTCCAGCCAACTGGTTGAAGGATTGTTGCAAATCTGTTTGGTCTGACATCAAAACAGCTTTCGGATGCAACCAACCTACACTCGTTCTGCAGTGCATTTCATTGTAGTTGTTTCCCATCCATCTTTATTATGCTCCTAGGTTTGCGTGAATACGTCTGTAATTGTCGTATTTGCTTCTTTTAGTTGGAATATTATTAGTAGGGTCTTAGTCTCGTTTCGACAAGGGGACTCATAGACACATTTCCAAATGAATTCGCCTATCCAGAGTTACCTTTGTTATAAGTGGTGTCGACACTCGTCATCATCGCTCAGAGTTAAACAGTGAGACAAGCCCCACTGATCCATCACCTTTTCCTCAAAGTCACACTTTTCCATAAAAAGAGTGGTTATGCAAACGAAACAGGGAGTGGACCTACACAGGCGGGAAAAGACAATAATGCTGCGATAGCCAACATATAACACGGTTTACCTGTACAAATGCACTCTTTCGGTCATTCGGATTCGTTAGAAAATGGCAACAGGATCGCCACTGTTCCCGATTCGCTGCCATATCTTCGACAAACATCGACACTCGATGGTAATCGTTTCATCGGGGGTTCTACGAACCACTGATCATTCCTCAGGAAGCGAACTTCTAAGATCTGCGCAATAGCTGCTGATGTGCTAACACCAGATATATATATATATATATATATTTACGAAGGTTGTTTTTAGTAACGGACCGTTGCATCTAAGAAGCTTGCTGCTCACGTCGTTTGAGGCTGTCATTTTCCATGAACAACTCAATTGGACATGGTACCTCAAGTCGCTTTCTTGTCCAGTGTGTTAGCAGCGCACCTTATTCAGGATCAGCTGTTACGTGTTGTAATGTCCAACTTGTGACTGTGAATACTTTCTCTCACTCAGCTTTTTCCACCCACTAATGTAACTGAAACCCATCGCACTCATTTCACTCATATTCAGGAAATATCCCATCAATAAAAGTGCATCTTAGTATTCTTTTCTTATGATCCCTTCACACTTCGACCAAACCATCTCTCGCATGCCATTGTTACCTATCTGGGGCTCGACGTGCCTCTGATTATCCAATAGACCATCACCTGTTAGTTGTATTCCTCATTGGTACTATGTAGATGTGTTAGCATGTGGATATATTCGGCTTCTCATTTCTGTCTACCTTTCTTTCTTGTGCTATATAAAGTCTTTATGTCCCTAGTCCTTTCCTACTGTTAGAATCTTTTGAAGTTATTTCTTTCACGCGCATTGCGGCTTTCTCTTTTCGTCCAATTCTCTCGCATCTATCATCCAAACATACGGTCTGCATTTTGTTTTGCGCGGGATCTTTGAGCTTATCAGTCGGGTTATAAACCGACCGACCATCTGTGTTACGATCGGCATAAATGTGACCACGATCTTTAGTCGGCTACTTTACGAAAAGATCATCAACGGTCAACCGGAACGACCGTAAAAGTGAATATAATTCTGGATGTCCTTTTCTACACGGTACCCTTTGATTCTTTCTATGATTTTCTCTCACCATCCTACCTGGCTCAACCTACCTGTAAATCTGCTCCCAGGGCTTCGAAAATTTGTCGGAATCCGTGAGTTTACGCAAGTACATTTTTTCAGTGTCCAAATGCACTTCTTCTCGATCTAATTTACTTCGAAAGAGTGTACAATATCGAGCGTTAGACACTTTTCACTGTATCCTTATCAGAGCCTTAAGTACAGCTAAAAAGATCCGATCAGTCTTTGGTTAGGTCTCCTGATTGCACCTAAAATAAAAAGCTTCACAGCTTCTCTTGAATTTACCTGCCGAAACGCCTGGTTATGTTTTCGCTGCTAACTCTTTGGACTATCCCTGTTAACTTCACATCACGTTCTGTTCGTTTTAGTTTACATCGTTTTTGCGAAGACAGTTCTATTTTTGAATCTTGACACGCCGAACCGCGGATAACAGTTTCGAATAAGCCTGCTTGATTTTCACGAGATAACCATATTGCATCTTTGTTCGCTTTCATTCAGCTTTAGTGATTTCTCTCTGATTACCCAAATATTTAGTTGCGTCCGCTCTATGCTATTTTTTCTTCGTTGTCAACATATATTCATTGAACAGGCCAGTCCAAGTTGGGGTCATTCTACTCTCCTTTTTCCCGGTTATGGGTATTCCTATCACTGTTGCAGCCACGGCCACATTCATCACCACAGCGAACGTTGCTTTCTCGTTTATTCTTACCGCTAGGGTACACGCACCACTGTTGCTTATTTTTTCGTTGTTCAATCGTCTCTGGCCATCGTTTATTGGCCTTGGATTGTTTTTAGTATCCTTGGGACTAGAGTAGAATAATCACACGTTTTTGAACGATCCATATCACAAACGAGCCTGGTCACGTTAATCGGTAGCCTAGAGTAAGTTTCACCAATAGTTTTATGTTCATCAAAGAAATCGACGCCTACTCAAGCCTAGACCACGGTTGCTGAATCGCAGCGCAGCTCCCGGCTGCTAAGCAACAGAATAACCTTAACTGTCATTTTGTTTGTTAATTATTCTATATCTGATATTTGCGCTCGCTTACATTTGCCTGGCATTGACAACAGTTGAATTTGGTAGCGATTTTCCTGTTTATCAGTCACCCGGTAGTGAACTGCGATGCACGAAAATTAAGATTCGCATTTCCTTCAATATCAGTTTTCTTTGTCTATGGACATTCGCGGTAATGGTAGCGGCCACAGTATGTCGACTCCGTCAGCGTAACACCGATCTGTTGTGTGAATAGATTATGCGTTATCTTTATCGTTTTAAGGTTGGTTTGTGAAACTAATACTAGAGTATTAGAAAAATATATGTGAATTTAAGGAGTAAGCAATAGTTTTGGCTGTGTTCAGTATGCCACCGTAACGAAGAAACATCATCGATTACTGAATAATGCTTCTGAATGAGGTTTTTCTGAATTTCTCATCTGTGTGGGGGTAACTCGTTGATTACATCACTCTGGAGGATGCGAAGACGTTGGAACATAATCGTTGGCGCTCTTTAGTCGATGAAGGTTGGGGCGCGCAATTGAACTACCTGTGTTTGGTGATCAGTTTGTAATAAGAATCTCCACAGAGTGACCTGGTATTTTTCCACTTCAGAGTGCCAGATGCTAACAAGTAACACCGAGAGTGATCTCATGCGTTCGTTGCAAAGCTGATTTGTTTGGCAACGTGCGAATTGACCTGATTCATTGCCATCTCCGTACATCAGCAGTGCTAGCCCACTTGACCATGCTACATAACTGTAGAAAGAATGAGTATGCAGAGGGTAGACATATCGGTGGCATCGTAGTACGCTGTAGTATACAGCACATCGAATGCAGAGTGACTATAAGCGCGCATTTTTTTCAATCGTCTGGCCTTTTCAGAAGGTGATACATGGTTCCCAGTGTTCACGGTTCGCTGCTATATCTCTCAGCGTCTCTAGCCAACCGGTTGTCAGATCTTTTGGACCCAAACCACGAACACATGAGGGACCTACTTTACCCAAGTCGCTATACATTTTCTCATTCTTCGTTGCCACGTCATCTGTTGACCTCGTGTAGTTTCTTGCACTCCGCGGCAGGATCGCATAATAGGTATTATGGGACAGACGTATTTACCACGGGAAAACATTGGTCAAACAACGACCGCTTTTCGTCACTAACTTCGCTCCGTCCTTCGTGAGCTGTGCACAGGGGTATCGTTTGATGATCGACAACAGGTAGACCGTCGCTCGGCTTGTTTTCGCCTCGTGAAATTCAATACCATTTCATATTTCATGCTAACAGTTGCGGTATTTTTTGTAGTGCCCAAAGTTCAAAAGGCTGCAGGATATACCGTTTCCTTTACATAGTTGAGATATGAATTTGTAATCATATGTTGCTATTGTTCTACAACTACTTTTTCTGTTCACAAATTAAGTCGATATCTTCAAATCTTCTGATTGAACGATTAATCAAGTTGACTCGGGAATTTTCTAGGCATTAATTTGTGGTTTTTGGTAACCATTGAGACTTGATTTCATGCGCGGTGGAAAGATCACATGATTATTTTCGTATCCGAATCAGAAGCCGCTTGGAGGGATCGGTAGTCTTCCACTACTCGGGTATATGGGATTTCCACTGAGATGCCTTAATCTCGACCCACGGAAAGGATGTATGCTGGTGTCGCGCCACCATCATCAAAAGTATACGGGGACCAACTTGGCTTTCTTAGTTGGGCTATCCTCTATTTTCTTCCTGCCGTGTTAGGGACAGTGCAAAAAAATTCAATGGGAATCTCGGATGCAAATCCCAGTGTGTTGATGCGAAACGATGAGCGGTATATTATATACAGGGATATGTTAGTGGACTTTCCAATAATGCGAATATCTCTCTTTTCGAGAATATCGTTCATCAAATCGACTATATCTTGGCGCGTTTCAGCTGATCATCGTCGACCGAAGACTGTCAGGCATACGTAGCAGCGTAACAGTAAGATCATCGACATGGACCACACACTTGTACGCGCTTGCATCAAGCTTCACCTTACAGCTCGACAGAAAATCCAACGGGACTGTAGGAACGACGTGCTGAAGGTAACAACTCTAGATAGCATCCAAACCCAGTCAAATACTATCACATCTAAACTAGCCGAGATCGACGAAGATGATAGCGTAGATGAGCTGTTGATGGGGATTAAAGTATCCATCGACAGCACATCCCTTGAACAGCTAGGTAAAGTCAAATGGAACAGAAAGTATTGGATATCTGGGGAAACTTAATCAGTGTGCCAAAGCTGGAGATGCAAAACTGCACAACTCTCCCGATTGATGCAATCTCCACCGAGAAACTACACGCTCAGCGAGAAGTGACCGAAAACAATATTGGGATGAAATTTCAGATGGCATAAAAACCGCAGCTGTCGTTGGAAATTTTGGGAAGCCTTTCAGGCTTACCCGCCCTTCTCCGAGAAGGGTGCGGCCTCTGCCGTCCACCCCTTGTGATAGAAATGGCCACCTCTTATCAGGATGCGAACAAAAGCTCCAAAGATGGGTCGAGCATTTCAATTAGCTTCTCAATCGCCCTCCCATCGAGTCCATCTATTTAACATAACCAGGCTACAAGGAGCAATGTGAAACTGATCTTGAGTCTCATGACGAACTGGAAGTCACTTTACCCGTTGACTGAATGAAAAAACAAGAAATCACCCGGTGAGAATAACATTCCACCCGAGATCTTCAAATCTTGTTCGCCAGGTCTGCTGTCCACTGACTAAGCTGTTTCGTCTTATCTGGGACTCTTTTCCGAAGGACTGAACAACCTCTATCCTACACCTTATACCAAAGAGGGGGGACAAGATTATATGTGCGAATAGGCATCAGCTTCATCGATATGGCGGCGAAGCTCTCTGTAACCGTTCTGCCAAACCAATTTACTGTTGTTCGAGACGCATCAACACACTCTACCCAGTGGGGCTTTTGTTGAGGATGAGGTTGTATTGACCAGTTTCAGCAACCCACGATAGCGTACTCCATCGACTTTTGTTTAGCATTCGACTCCGTTAAAAGACAGTTACTCTTGAAAATAGGTCGAAGCGACGGGGATGCCGGAAAAGTACGTTAAGCTGGTCAACAGAGGCGCGCGTCCGTGCCTGTGGCGAAGAATCTCCCGAGTTCTCCCTTGACTCAATTTTTTTGTTAGGATTTTCCACTGTCACCGATTTTACTCCATTACGCTGTAGATTGGCCGATTTGGTCGCGGTTGCTGGGTCATTGACCTCAAGTTTGCCTACGACATCGTTCTTCTGGGAGAGGAGCCTGGAATTGTGCAGCCGGTCTTAGAGCGGAAGCCATGACTACTGGCCTGGAGGTAAATGCATCAGAAATAAAGTTCTTCACAACTTCATAAAACCCGTCACTTTATATCCACGTCATTGGCGACACTTTGGAGCCGGTGCTTTACTTCCAGTACCTGATTAAAATGAGGCTCTTTACGAAACTGCGCATTTGCCGAGCTGCTGTTCGCCCAGTCCGTACGTACGCATGTTAAACCTGATCACTGAAAATGGGCGATACAAAATGGCTAGGAAGTTTTGACTATTGGTGCCTCCGCTATATGGCAAAAATCAAGTGGCATGACTAGGTCTCGAGCTCCGTTGTGCGTCAGCACTGTATGAACATCGCACGGATTTCGTCGTTTCTCCTAAGAAGTCGCCTTCAGTGGTTCGGTCACGTTCTCCACCTACCGGAGACAGAATTAACGAAAGGGAACTTCTTACCGTCTTCCTGTTCAGGCTGGAAATATGGACTTGGTGATCAACGAAAGACATGAGTTAGCACTATTGAGGGGGGCATGGATCGCTTAGGTCTTCTGTCAATCTTCGGAGTATGCCGTTGGCGCAACAACTGGGTTTTACGGAGTGGAGACCTCGTAGTAGATCGCAACGGATGGACGATGGTCATTAGAGATACCCGAGAAAGCCGAGTTATCTTGTCTCAGGAGCTGGTAACAAAAATAAATTAAGATAAACTCGTTGCAGGCTGACTACACTGGCGGGAATCTTAGACTATCTGGACCACTGTTAAAAGTCACTTCTGACCCTTTCATGCGTAGGCAAGTTTCATGTGTGCAAAGTTTCGAAATCAGAATGTGCGTTCCTCTGGATTCATCGGGTAATCGTGAGGTAACTGTGAAACTGCACGTGTTTAAAGTTCAAAAACAAGGATGCACGATTTTTTACTACCCCAAAATTTCGCGCACACACCAATCACCATGACGCCACGTGGCCCATCACTTTGTGCACACGATCGTAGTCAGTTTCATCTTAGCCGACTTTTCAAATTCCATAGGTTGCTACATTTTGTCCTTTTAGCAGTTTTCAGAAAAATGTTATTATCGATCCTTATTGCGAATAAAAATGCCTGTATTAAAATAGTCCTCTTCGCACCTCTTCGTTTACATTCAGGAAGCTAGTGTTAATCTCTTGAACTATTCTCCCGTGTCACGTGAAAATGAGTGCACTGAAGACCAGTTTGATTTCCAATTGTTTTGACTGTATCAGTGTGACAAATATTATACTGTTGATTAAAGTCAAAGTAACTTATCTGTTTTTTCCATCTCACGGAAGCGTAACTGCAAATCGGTATCTAGCAATAAAAACAAAATAAGATTTATGGTCTTGGGATGCGAAAATCGGATGAAGTTTAGACTAGTCGAGTAGCTTGTGGACCTGGATGGGAGTCAGCATTCACCATGAAGAGGTGTAGCATGTGGTAGCGAAATGTGTTGGAATAAAACGGACGGTGCAAAAATAATAGGATTAGGAGAGAAGTTGTCGTTGGCGGGCTGTTGGCAAAATTATGTTTGAGATGTGTTTAACACCTCTCAATGTGAAATGTTGCTACATTAATGGGTTTCTCGAAACCAGAAGAATAGCTTGGTGAAGTTGGTAGGTTTATTTGCTCCACAAGTTACAACTCTTCAGTATGCCCTATATCGAATGAGTGTTGTCAGACCGTACTGGCGATTGCTGGTTTACACCATCAAACGCGTCGCCGTGATGTGCGATTAGTCATCCAAGGTCGGATGTACGCTGCAACAGTCGGATTAGTTTTTACGACCCACAATCATGCATCCTCCGGAAGGCGGGTGTAAATTAATTGCTTTTAGTTAAACATTGGTATCTTCGTACTATTGCTAGGTCGTGACCGGAAAATTTTACCGTTAACGGAGAGCTTAGACGTTCAGAGCCAGGCTATTAAGCTCGATCCTTAGAAAATGAATTGCATTTTATTTGGTTAGGGTTTTAATAACACGCTAGGCGTGCGCACACATGGGCTTTCTCCGTGTGTTTTGTAATCCAAAGCTGGTATTAGTTGAAAAACGAGTAAAACTGGTCAATCCATAACATGGCAAAACTAACGTAATCGCAAGCAGCGGCCTTGTTTGACTAGGTGATTTAGGATTTGGGTTTTGGATATATGCGACCCTCTCATCGCTTGGCTGGAAGAGTTGGATGTTATGAAGTTATAAAATCCCCCTGTGTCCTTTACGACCACTCGGTTGTCTTTGTTCTAATTCGAAACATGTGCGGTCTGGATAATCGAATACGGTCAGACTTTCTCGCAGCGTTCAACTCATCTTTATTGATGTGACAGAGTTTTATGCAAAACAACGAGTAGGCAAAACTAAATATACATTATCTGACCAGAGTAATACGAAATGTTGCCACCCCACAGCATTGGCATTTTTCTCCGCTGTTCAACTGCATAAAAGGAGCTCAATGTTTCAACGTCTTATGAGTGGCTGGTTCAGTTCCTTTCTCTTTGCTCCCGATTTATCGAAATCCTTACATCAGGATGAACTGAATTTTTCATTCTCATCGATTTACCATTTTCCCAAGTGCACTGTTGGCCTTGATTCGAGAACAATGTCCCACTAGTTATTTAACTTCAGAGATTTCCATCTGTTGCTTTTGATTTTGAGTGAGCGACACCTAATCGTCGCATCAGTCGTCTCTCTTATTCGAAGGTGGTCTAGGTTTTGGGAAGAATCCAAAATAGTCTCGGATACTAACTGATCTAGCTAGGTGTCGGAGTCATTGCGACTGTTGCGTTAAAAATGTCTTCTGGAACGCGTGCTTTTTATTACGTTTTTTGTTTGTCCACCATTTTCCGTTCACTTCTCTCCATTAACAAGACTGCTTTGAAGTGGCAATCGAAACCAAAGATTATAACTGCAAACCTTAATGACTTTCTAATCCTAAACGAACTGAACGTAAGTCATCCCTAAGGTTACCCACTACCGAATAGCACATAAACGGAAAACACGACGGACGGGTCTGTCATTGCATGTGGAGTTGCGAGGTTGGAGGACCTTGAAGGTGCACCCGGTTGAAATGGCCTTAGCAGACAGTAATTAGTGTCAGAAAACGAACTGTTCATGAATTTATCAAAATCGAATGGTAAATCGGCAGGTGCCATTCTATTCTTGCCACTGCGATATCAAAGTGCGTATTCTTAGTGGGTTTGCAATTTAGTTAAGAAGACCAGCAAGGATTAGTACCTAATGAAAGTTAATTTCTGAGGTACTTTGTTTTCAGTCATTTCCACGTGGCCTTCTATGGATCTCTCCATAATAACCGGCGATAGTTAAGTGAGTCAAGCTTTCGTTTGTCCAAAAAGGTAATAGACAGTCATTCGCTGTTACCGGGCTTTTAACCACATCTGTCATACTTAGGACTTTATGTTTTTGTTCCAGTCCCAATACCCATGATCAGTTTCCCTTTCTCGAGTAAAATGAATCCTAGGCCTTATGGGACGTCTCTTCTAATACAAGCATGCAAATCCAGGTTCTGATGTTTTCATCACAATCCATTGCAGCATTACTGAAATTTATTGCCAAGCGCCGAACAGATACATGGTTATAACTCGTAGACGAACGACATGCATTAAAACTCTTGGCATATTGTGTCTTCCGACGCAAATCATCATCTTGTGTTGTTATCATTAGGATACAGACTCTCCTTTTACTTAACAGGTCGTGTTTTTTAATTTTACCTTTTCTCTGGAGAAGAAGGGAGAATCAATATATTTTCTAATACTATTAATTGTTAAAACAACCTTCATTGGAGAAAACTTTTTTCCCCAGATTTTCTTTCCTTTATCTGCCCTTACTGTACAGCAATATGGGACATGAGAAACAAGCGAATTATTTGTAGTGTTTCGACCTAGGCTGCGACTTTTAGAATACCTAAGCGGAATCAAAAAGCCAGACGCAAGTTATTGCAACCGCTTGAATTTTTCTACGGTCAAATTTGTCGCATTGTATTGTAAATTTCATCAGCAGATTACATCCTAAGGAGAGTTGATTTAAGCATGGCTTTGCCCGGGAAAGTTACTCGAACACTGGCCTACTCGCTGCGGTTAATAGGTTTCTCCCCATTGTTTCCCGGTAGTCCTAAATTTTTGATAATACTTTTCCACTACTATCGGGGGCACGGCGTGATCAAGAGCATAAAGCGTCGCTACTTCAAAAGTCAATGGGTTGAATCCTTGATCCATCAACCACCTTTATGATGAGTGACAATTCGCTATCTTTTGGCTGTATACCCTGCCTGTCTCATTGTGACTTTATTCAGTCTCATGATACTGCAGTTTTCAGGGTCACGGTTCCTGGCCCTCTCTCCATTTGCGCTTCCTCAGGTTGCGAAGCATGCCACTTTTACTACCCATATGCATATGGCATGGGATAGAACCTACGGGTCCACGAAGAAGACTGAAACCAATTGAAGACTGCCGAATAGTTAGGTGATCAACGGTGACAGGATCGGAATCGGATGTTTATATATATATATATATATATATATATATATATATTGCACAAATCTGAGTTCAGATAATGTACCATCGGGATCACGGTGGAGATCGAAAACTGAGCTAGAAAGGGGGATAAAAAAAACAATGTGCAAAGTTCACCATGTATGCTCATCTCCTTCCATTTTGCTTGTCCATTCATCGATTGTCCATGGAGATCCATGTTTCCTCAATGGGCTTGACACTATCCGGTTGCCTAAACCGAAGTAGACGATTGGCTCTGATCAGGCGGTCTAATCCACGAGGCAGTTGGATGATCCGACGGCCACGTAACCTACTGGTTACCGATGACTGATTGTTCACTTCATACGCTCTTAGGATGCAGTTAGACATCCAGGGTGTCCACTTCACTCTGTTCAAGGTAGGCAATAGGTTAACATATCAATTCTGCTGACGACTATATCCCTTCTATATAGCATGTCACATGACGCATCGTTTTTCTCGATTCCATTCATTTATGTCTGACGCTTTTTCTGTACCTGCTTTCTGTATTCATCATCGTCCAGCTTGAATTTATTCCTGTTGCTAACTGTTTCTGGACGTTTTCCGTGACATTTCTAGTTTTATTGGTCAGTTTCTTTGATCACCTATGCTTCAGTTTATCTAACCGCCTTGATGCCAAGAGAATCACTTCGTATTCTTGTCTCTTGCTCATCCTGGGCATATATTACCCAAATTTGGGGACGCTGTTTCATCTCAGTTTACCCTGTTTCTCACTTCCGTTTGACACTTATCATCTGCCCAACTCACCCAGCTGGTTACTGATGTGATGCATCAAGTAAGTTGCCTAACCTGCCGGTTTGCTATCTTCATGCATATGATCTAATTGGCATTTTCGATCTCCGCTAGGAGATCGGAGTTTGCTCCTCTCCGACTTATTTTTGCTGTTTCGGTATCTATCACATGCATTGTGCTTTACAATTGACACAAATACACACATATGAAACACCTTAGCTGCGCTCTCCATGTGCCAAGGTCCTAGCTCTCCGGTCATTCTACACCTGTACTATGCTTGCTTGCTGTCATGCCTGCTGATTATATTTTCACACAATCGGTTCATTTTCCTCGGTTCTGCCTCGTCTTTATATTGGATCAACTCTTTGTTGTTCTAGTTTTTTGTCCAGTTCGGTGGCATCTTCCTGCTTTTCATATCTTTAAACTTCCCGACATTTTGCTGTTTAGCTTTTTGAATTTCGCTCATTTAATGTACTCATCGTGATGCGTCTCTTCTTTGCTTACCGACTAAATTACGTATTGTAACTTATATGTAAATATCCCATGATCGGAATTCGCCGACTAATCTGTAGTGAAACTAATCCTGTGTGAATAATGCCAAGTCTCATTACCATTAATCCACGGCTTATGACTTTTGAATGTCAAGATGTAACAATTAGCTGTAGACGGAAATTGTCGTTCATAGGCTTTTTACCGTGCCAAATTAATAAAAAATCGCACGGTTTTGTGTCGCCTCAAGGTTCAGAGCTGCGATTGTTGATTGTCTCATTCCTATGGGCATTTTGGGCTTTGGAACGTGCCTTCACCAGGACACATAGGTCACGCTTTTAATGCAGGGGTGATCAGTAGTTGGAGATTGTGAAAGGAACCGTTCATGTGTTACGGCGTGGGGGACGACCGTGGATGTTAATATACGTGCTCAGAATAGATCATGCTTGACTGGCTAGCAACCTTCTGTGCATGTAAGTGGCAAGATTGGGAGATCTTTTAGTCAGTGGGAATGTGGACTCATCTGTTCCCGCAGAAAATCAGATGAAACGTAAATGCCACGGGCGTAGTTTGTTTTCGGGCCAAATCAGCTGTCTCAGCTGCAGCGATTCACTACAAATGTACAAAGCACGCTAATGGATAACTGCGTTGTTTTTATTTATCCAGGCAGTCCAACAAAGAGTTGCAATTTGAATACACCCCTACTTAGGGTCTCAGCTTCTCGGAGGTTCTGGTCGCTGGGCTCGGTGTTCAGGTCGCAAGCGTCTGATCATCGGTCAACATGATATTGTCAATGCTTCATCACTCGTGTATTTCGAATCATTCGGCTTGCCACCCTCGGATCGATTGATGACGATCCATCCAAAATACTCCCAGCTTGTATTCCGAGGTACATGTAACAAGATGGGGATTCAAGTGAACAGTCACTGTGAACGATGCTCAGGCGGTCAACAATGGTTGCTGAGGCACGAATTTCGTGGGTTCCGATCCTTACTGTGTCTACGAGTTCTCTATTCAGCAGCCTACAGTTGGCCACGGCATTCTTCCTGAAATAATGTGCTTGGAAATTGAGAACATCGAAAAGAACATTGTCATCTAGCGGTTTATATTGGTATCATCTACAATGAAAGACCTTGGCGATGCAATTGCCCAAGTTTATCCTCTGATCTAGTGCCAGAAGTTAGTTATGTACGGTTTTTGTGGTGTAACAGGCAGCTTTTTTAAATGAAAGATGCAATAGCTACCATCCCGAATGGCCCCTAAACCGACATTTTTCCATTTGCCTTACTACGTTGCGGTTCGTTTTCTAGGACGAGTCTGCTTATTGGAGGTCAGTTATAAAGCTTCAGTATGCATCGCCATCTGCGGCAAGATCGATCCACTGTAAAATCCATCTGTTGCATCGGCCAAGATTGATTGGAGCCTAGTTATTCCCGCCTGGTTTAACTGTGCTAATCTTCAGTCTCTGTGGCCATCCGGCCATCCGGCATTATTGGCGGCCTTACCTTTATTGATGGTTTAGGTTTGGATCAACGGGCAACATGACCTGGGTACAACTAACATTGTCTTCAGGGTCAGGCGATGGTCACTCAGTAATCATGCAGTATTCGCGGACGGTGAAATTTAGGATACGGTCATTCGACTTCATTTTTGCAACCTGAATAAGGCACCGAATTTCCTTGGGGTTCTTAAGGATTGATCGGATGACAGCTGTATGGACTTGCAATTTTACTAGTTTATTTCGTTGGTGAGTTGTGGAAATTCTGTAGTTTTGTCGTCCGCGTGGATTCTAACGTGGTCTGCGGTTTTGTCTTAGTTCCCGCGATAGCATTTAGTGGACGCGCGGCGGTGAACGATGCCGGTGAGCAGTGTGATTCCTCCGCACCATCTCCCACCAATAACGTAAATCTGTTCAGTCAATTACTCATTTTGAAACTATTCTGTAATATTCATGTACATTGTTTTCGGTTTGTGAAGTTCGAGTATAATTTATTCCTTCCGGCACCGTTGTGCCTAATCATGTAAAACATCTCCCTGAGAACGGAGTTTCTGTGTCTGTTGACCTAACTTCTACCTGTGATCTTTCTTAAACATTCCATCTCCTACTACTAAAATGTACTTATGGAGAAGTCCGTCTGAATGTCGGCTAATTAAGTTTTTCCTTAACGTGCTGTACCTTATCATGTTGAGGAGGGGGAATCGACTTCGGATTACTCGATTATCTTGCATTTGGTTTTCTCTACCAGGTACCAAATTTTGGTATTTCAGAGTATTTCAGAATTAATATTCTAATCGTCTATTACCACTTGATCAACCGTAAAGTCCGTAAGCATCGGTTTCAACACAGATCCCATTCAGTTGGCTTGATATGCCGAATTCTCCTCAGGTTTACAGCCAGGGTCCTCATGGTGTTTAGAATAAAACAGATTCCGTCATTCTTTGTTGTATTCATTGATTCGAGCATTAAGCCATTTGAAGTCAAATCTCTTAAGTATCTTAACTACATATCTGTGACATGCCATCATATGGTCCTTGTAGATCGTTGTCTATTGATCTGAAAACCTTTTTTCCCTCGCACGTGCAACTTGAAACAACAGATCAACGACGCACATAATATCCGTGTTCACAGCTCTGACTAAGTATGTTTGTTACAGTTTAAACGTGTAGAAACGACAGTTGCCGTGGTGAAACGGTCCTGTCTGGGAGAAGAAAATTTACCATTTAAAAATAAGTAGAAGTAGTAGTAGTAACAATAATAGTTTTATTGTCGTCGCCATATTCAACTCAACCTTGTGATTTGCATTTCCAATAAATGTCTAAAATGATACCACGAATGGATAAAAAGTAATTTTGTTGGTGAAAGCAATGCCGCTGCCTTAGTGGGATCAACGCGGGTTATATCACCCCATTGTTTAGAAACACATATGCCACCGTTCCTTGAATAAACTGGTCACGAAGTCTTTCTATTTCACTTCATTCGTTCGTCTGCATTCAGAAACTACGACACGTGGAAAATTCCAATAATGAATTTTATTTACACCTGCGTTTTGGATGTGACGTGAATATCGCGTTCTCAAATCTCACCAACCCTCCCGTCCACATCCTTCAACCTGAACCAATGTACACGGCTGTGAATCTAAGGATGAAAGTGAAAAGTGCATCATTAATTTTGAAGAGACGAGTTTGGTATCACTGGTGTCAAATTTGGTTTCAGAAGTGTCATCCCATTTTGCGTTATTCCCTTACAGATCATCGTATATATATATAAATATATTGCATGAACTAAATTAACCAGCAAGTCAAATGCATGAAACTTCATTTATGATGTGGAAGAGTCATTAAGTTTCATCAAGAGCCAGATAATTGACTCATGAGTTCATAGCCTTGGACACTGCTTGAGAGTTTAAGATAGACCTCTCGCTGTGTATGTAATCTCCAAGTGACTCGATCTCATCAGCAGAAGGTATACTTGGTCCACTTTAAGTTTACCGTGAGTGAATTTTCCCAATGCAGGTTTTCAGTCGAGTGACAGTGATCAATAGTTCTAAGCCAGCTAATGTATTAAGGTGGCACGTATGTTGTGCTGTGCATTTTGTTGAGTTTGCATGTATATGCTCCATATTTTGTCCCGTGCCTAAGCTGATTTGCAGTTTATAAGTCAATGGTTGCGCCACGTGACACCACACAAATGTACTCACAATTTGCCGGTGAGTGCATACCGTCCCTATCTAGAAAAGCTTTGGTCCATGCAAGTATTCGTTGAATGGCTAACAGTAATTATGGAGCTGGCCTGTGCTCTTTTCGGACTGTTCATCATTCGTTCATGTATCGATCCTACTCAATTTGTACCCCGATTGATGTAGTCATTGTAAATTCCTACCCTATCTGAGACGCATGCCCGCAAAATCCACGTACCCGAACCTCTTCGACTTGCACTTAATTGTTCTCCATTAACATGTCCAGTGGAATTGATTTTTGCTGAAACGTACTTGCCATCCATCCACCATTGTGGTCTCAATTAGAACGTACAGGATAAAAAAAATCACGCGACACACGCATAAGATTAGTTTGACTAAATTTGTCCATTCTTTGGCGTCTCTGTGTTCAATGGACTGCGATGTTATACCCTGTGTTTCTTACGTTTTACCTTGTCCTTGCGGGGGAGCAACTGGGTGAGGTGGATAGATTCAGGTACTCGTGTAGTTGTATCTCACCTATTAGTCGTATATCGAATTGAGTATCTTCGCGCATATAGAATGCACGATTGTCATTCACCAATCTGAGACACCTGTGGCGTCATCGTGGCATCCGTTTATCGTTCAGAGGTCGGGAGGTCAGTACTGCTCTGTGACTCCGAAATAACATATCTGAAAACTTTTAGTGTCACAATGAAACTGCACTCTGACGTGGTGTGACTGTTTGCGTGCCTCCATGATCCAATGAGCTATACAGGCTGGTTTATCTCTAGCCGAAGATCCATTCCTGCCTGGAATGCTAAGGGATAGAGACATGACCAAGTTGTCTCCTGGTGCTCCCGGTCTGGGCTTGAAGTGAGTTAGCAGCTCAGTCGGAGAAATGGGTGGAGGAATAATTGATCCAAGTAGATGAGCTACTTAACCATAAGAACTTCGACCAGCACTGGGACGAAATCAAGCAGGTGGTCCGTTTGGCAGCAGATTTCGCGTGTGGTCCTAGGTCTAGCGTTCATCAAAAACACTGGATCTCGCAAGGGTCGCTGGGTGTAATGGACCAAAAACGCCAGCTGCCTAACTGCAAGAAAGTAAATAAGATGCGTCGGAGGCTGCAGCGTCAATTGACGATGCGTCTTAAGAATGGCCGTGAAAACTGGTGGGTTAAGGTAGCCCAAGAGATGGAAGTACTGTCCACTTCAGGTAACACTTAAAGACTGCCTGAGCTTATACGCGATAGCGGTTGGCGGCGATCTTCGGTTAGTGAATTCGTGTGCGATAGGACTGGAGAGCTCATCGATGGTAGAAAACAAAGGGTGGACCGGTGGACAGAGCATTTCAAGGATCAGTTTAGCTGGCCACACACTAACGTATTTAGTCCGACATTTGTGGCTGTCAATCCATAGGGTGTGTCACTTAATCCCTCAACGTAAATGGAAAAGCAACCGGTCCCGACCACCTTTCTCCGATTCTTTTCAAATTGGATGGGGAAGCTCTGGTGAAATCACTTACCTTCTTGCGTCCGGATATTTTGAAGGAGGGTATTCTGTTATCATGGGATGAGTAACTGATTGTACCCATTTTTGAAGAAGGGTACACGGAGTGACTGTAGGAACCACCGTGGCATTAGTGTGATTCCGATAGTCACTTAAGCCTTAGCTTCCATAATACTGCGTTGTTTGACACCATTTTGCGAAAGCCACATCCGCGAACAACAGGCGGGACTTCGTCCAGGTCGAGGTTGCATCGACCAAATATTCACTCTTCGCCAAATACTCGAAACGGGCCACACACACACACCGCCGCTCTACGATCGCAGACTTTCACGACTTGAAAGGTGCGTTCGACCCAGTGGGACCTGTTACGAGGATTGTACTCGCATACCTATGGTCGCGTAAGGGTATGCAGCGAACTATCAGGTTCATTCGAAACGACTAGTGGCGTTCGACAAGGGTGTCCCATCTCTCCATTCTTGTTTAACTTCATCATGGACGATGTGATGGAAGATGCTTTAGGAGGTCTACAAAATGTAGGAATCGCGTTGGGAAGTGGAGAGAAGCTATGATTTAGACTGCGCAGATGACTTTGTATGCCTGTTCGAGTCTGCGGACCATACACTAGATAGACTCTCGAGGTCGGTTGCTTCGTTTGACATGTCTTTTGCACCTTGAAATTGCAAAGCGCTGGTAAAAGACTGGACGACAGCAGTGCGAACTTGGTGCTGGGCGGAGAGGAACTACTGTTTGTGGATTGTTTTACCTACCTTGTTGGCTGCTTTACGAACGGTAATAGCTCGGCATTCGAGGCAGTCATGCGTATATCCGAAGATCGAGCAGCTTACGCTGGACTGAATCACTTGTGGCGTCGGTCTGATATTTCACTGAAGTCGAAAGGTCGTGTGCACTTTGCCGCAGTGCACTCAGTTCTGTTGTACGATTGCAAGATAAGGAGTATGTGTGTGGGAGATGTTCATCGGTTGGAGGTTTTGAACCGCGATATCTACGTAGTATGGCTAGGATTGGATGAAGTGACCGAGTGAGTAATGTGGAGGTCAGGGATCAAATACTAGTTGCCGGCTCTCAGAATGCTTTATTTTAGCGTACGAATCTTGGTAGACTACGTTGGTTGGGTCATGTGTTGCGTATGGTGAACATTCGCCTACCACTCCGTGCGGAGGCCATGTGGAGGTCAGCAGATGATGTGACAACGTTGTATGACAAGGTGCACGGCGAATTATGTGTCGCTTCTTCGTGGTTAGGAACCGTAAGACTCGTTGACTAGCTGGCTAAAGACACTGGAGGACATGACAGTGAACTGTGAATAGTGACGGTCATGATATTATTTTCTATCGAATAAGAATGACTGAACAATGTGCGTTTGTACAGTTATACTGTTCCATGTTGGCTGGAGCAGCGTTTTATCTCTTCCCACCTGTGTAAGTTCACTCCCTTTTCCCCTTGGATATTCGCTCTTTTCATAGTCGTGTAACCTTGGTGAAAAGGCTGCGATCAGTGAGGTTAGCCTTGCTCTCTAATGCTGAACGATTGTGGTGATGATGGTTAGCTTTTGAACAGGGTCGCCTTCGTGTTTTCGGTAGAATGTGGAGCGAAGATTTCATCGGTAGGTTGATAGTCAGACATACAATACTAATTTCAAGGGTTCTACCTTCAAAGCTGGCTCTGAATTTGAGTAGCTTAGAGCGGTTGGGACGTTTTGCGCATGCCCACTGAACGGGTTCTTCATTGTATTCCGTTTTCCTTGACAAGTGTTGCTTGGAATGTAATTCAATGTGGGCAGTTGATAACATGCTGGAAAATATGAAAACTTTAACCAAAGGATTGATTATTGAGGTTCCTGTTGTCCCATTGGGTTGAGCTATGGAAGATCCTCTGAAGCGATCGATAGAAACAATAGATGAAATGGGCCGTTGTCACAGTTAGGGTTATCCTCGTATTCGAAATCTCCTCTCCTACTGATAGATACCCAGCTTATTATTTTGGGGTACATCTTTCGTTTTTCTTCATTTTGTTTTTTTTTCTTTTTTAGTATGTGTTGCTGTGAGATAGCAACCAAAACCAGAGTACGCTGTTATAAAACTAATGGTTGTAAAAACTGGACTGAACTGAAATTTGTCTAACTGTATTCATCTTTTTGACCCCTCCTCCGTCATGCCTGTTTTCTGTTGGTAAATCTCTAGTCTCCATTTACTTGTTTTCTTTAACTGGGATTGTAACGTATACCCGCATTGTCAGCCGAGGTGGTTAATCTCTTATTCTTTCCGCACAGTTTCCGTCTTACCCAAATCGGAATAAATTTCGTGTCTGTGTTTTCCCGGTCGACTTTCTCCACTTGTTACTTATGTGGAACTTTCGCCTATTTTGATAATGCGTTCAAAGACACGTAAATTCATTTCAGCAGAACGAATTCGTTTAGTTCAGTTTGTACAACCAGTAAGCTTGCAGTGGTTTTGGTTGCTGCCTGGCAGCATCTTATGTTAGCAATGGAAAATCCCGTAATCATAAGTCAAAAGGGCTGCAGAGAGACGAAAACGTTTCGAATCCGAAAGTATCACTGACTGCAGCATGTACTCATATCACTTTAAATTTCCAAGCACCGTATGAAGAAACTCGAAGCCTTCGCTATAGTAATCTAACTCGACTTACTCGAAGCAATCCATTGATTGGGGTTTTCATACCTTTTACCCGTGTTATGGGTTGTTGTTGTTGTTGTTGTTGTTGTTGTTGTTGTTGTTGTTGTTGTTGCAAATGGGTTGGTACAATGAAATTCAGTTGTGAAATCGTTGATCACGCAGTATTAGTAGTGTGATCATCATTGGAAATTATGGGGGCATCGCACATCCTTACTATGAAGGTATCTTTCTATAGAACACCGAGAAGCGGCCTGATGTTGAAGCAATTGAACAGTCAAACGCGTGCGGTCGTTAGCATTATCTGCCGATGGAGGCACGTACGTATTGCTAGCACTGAGATATGTGGATCAGGGATGGACAAGCGGGGTCTTTGATCTACCTTTTTGACCCTGCTTCGTGCGTTTCACCGTGATTCCTAAAACCCCTTGCAAATCGCGGACAGACGTCCCACGTGGCACGCGGTCAGGTTAGAAGCAAAAGTGAGACGATTTTCAGTCGATTGCAGCATCATCGGTAAGGCAAGTAAAATGAGTCCCTTGGAACGCTAAATGTTATTCAATTGATCTTGACGGGAACGGATTTTCCCCTTCCATTGTTTTTCTTCAAAACGCTATTCTCACTTATCTATTGCCATGAAAGATCGCAATACTCCAAAACGTCAGATTATCACGCTTCGAGGACTTTGTTTTCTTATCGGTACAAATAACCGTTTAGAATGGATAACAGGCAACAGAATTTTTTCTGGTTTATTGGATCTAGGACTTCCGTCTAGCAATGGTCTCCAGTTTGTGTTCACATTTCTCGCTTGTTTTGTACAATTAGGAGGTGTCTCGCGTCATTTTTGGTCTTCTCGAATAAATCAAGCAGTCTCATGCCTACAGGCTATCCCTTGTTGATCTGCTGATTCCGTTCAAGTTACAGTTCGTGGCGATCGCTATTTGTCTTTTTGTGTGCTTGGTTTCACAAATGTTAGCAACTACAGTTTCAACAGGTTCGTGATCACCGTTTTTACACGTTTTTACCCTTCTCTAACAATCTTGGTGCTTCACTTGTTCCACATTTGTTGTTTGTTTCTCATATGTTTCCGGATGTGCTTGTTACCAGTCTGTCACTGATTTGATTCTCTAGGAGATCTATCGGTTGTGTAACTCCGAAACCCGGGGCCATATCACTTCTAACTACTGTCCAATTCTTCAGACATTTCTGTGTCATCTTTCAGCGATTTTATCATGGAACATTGTAACGCACGTTCTCATGCATACGTATACACAAATATCTGATTTGCTTATTCGTTTATTTCTAAACGAATTACGACTAAATGGTTGTTTGGCAATTGAATCTCTTCCCATTCCCCACGTTTGTTTCCATCGATTTCAGCTCGGCATGGTCACGTTATCTCTGTTCCGCACCATATTGAGCTTTCATTGTGAAGACGTAATGTACGAACTGATCTTCAAGTGAGTACTCAACGTTTGCTTGTGCATTTTTTAAGTTTTCGAGTTACTTTATTATTGTTTTTTTCTTTTCTTTTGTTATTTATGAAGTCCATCCGGTTATTTAATTGTGAATAATATAATGTTAATAACACAGCGTTGTTGGCAGATGTGTTATTAACATTATATCATTCACAATTAAAAACCAGTACATGGCACATCGACTTTTCGATACACTCCTTACATCATTTGGTCCTGATATTGCATCCGGTTATCTTCCGTTACAGCGTTTCACACACGTCTCTTTGATAAACGTAACACATGTATGCACCAAAAGCGGAGCACGTCGATGCACGTCAATGGTTTTACAGACTGAACTGAAAGGGTGAATCGGACTTCCATCGGGCGCATTGTTTGTAGACGACAGTTCGCTGTCGTCGTCCAACTCATTACCACACCTGACTAGTTGGTCCTATTTGTAGATTACTCGTTCCAAACTTGGATGTAATTCAAATGAACCTTTCTCATAGCTTCTTGAGCCTGCTACGCCAGTTGAAGTTGGATATCGATTACCATGATCGTGGAACTTGAAGATTAAGAGAACCACTTCTGTCCTAATAGATGTAGTATTTAAATGTGCCAATCGGTAGTGCGCTGTCCTCTACCACTATTGGATCTAGAATTCGAATTACTGCTCTTTACGGGGGCGATCATTTACTCACTTCCAGTTTGCTTTCCTTGCTGTAGATCATGGAAGGTATAAAATGAAGTCATTCTATAACACTCGTGCTTTCAGCATGCTGTCTCGTTGATGTTCATTATGCTTAAGGTAGAGATCGAATGATTTGTTTTACACAATTTGTTGGCAGTAGTGAAAAATGTTTTTTGCATACATATGGCAATCGGTTCAAGATGCTCGTGTGATTTTAAGCGCTGGGCCAGAAGTGACGGCTAAAAATGAAATGATAGTGCATAGCAATAGTTGCCTGGGTGGGACTGATCTTAATGGTAATGTCAACCATTAATTGATTGCAAACAGGGTTTCTTGAATGAAACCCATCCAGAATTTACTGTTTGGTCAATTTCGGGCATTATCCAATCTGTTCATCTTGTTCATAGTATGCAAAATTGAACTTTCTTTTTTTCGAGTTCCACGTTGTCAATCCCTTCAATGCAAATTCAACGTTTGTTTTTACTGTGATAGCTCTGTTACTTTACGGCACTGTTGCGTTTCATTAGTTGTAACCTAGTATTCTGCCTTGACCATTTTTCAGTTTATTTTTTGGTCGATCAACCACCTACTTCCTATCGATCCAGTCCCAGGTGCAATTCTCGTATCTTTGCTCCGTCAACCCCAATTAATTGAATACAATTCATGTTTTACTCAAGTCCCAGTAAATTCACCACTCCAATCGATCACCCGCCCACATAATTCATCGGTCAGCTTTTAGCGAGTTCCGACTCTCATCCGCGCTGACAGTGTCTACTGTTTCGCCCAAACGTCTTATGTCTCGTATCTGTACGTTTTCTGAAAGTTTGATTTAATCTCGGCCGATGGACATCGATTGCGGCTAAGTGATGTGCGCCAATCGGTTGCGGATCAGATTTTCTTCATTTGAACGAGGTTCTATTTTCTGAAGGGAGACTTAATCAGCATAAGTTTTATCTTGTCATCCTTGTGCGTGCTACTGGTAAAATTCAAAGCGGAACTATGAACCATATATCCTCATTCCGAAGATTGGTCTTGTCCTACCGACGACGAAATTTCGACGAATAACCGTATTGGTCTGTAATGGTGTCAGCATCCGTGTACATTCCTCATAATTCAATTGAGATTCCAGTGTTAAAATGAATAAACATTGTCAAGGTATAAGGGCGCTTAGACGAGAGTGTCGGGCAAGCATACCTGACGAGTCGCAATAGCGTGTAACCGATCGTGTGCCTTTGTCCTTTCGTTCTCGTGGATGTCAAATACAAAATGACACCGCTGCTGATGTATCCCCTCATTCTAGTTCCTTATGAAAAGCGGTGAGTGAAGTCGATTCTTTTGACATTTTTGTTACAGTCCCTTTTGAATCATCATCCAGAGTGTTCCTAACTTCAAAGTCCCGGAGGTGGTTTTGATCGACTTTTCCAGGCGAAACTAGAGAACGATAGCATGTAGCCCCAAATCTGAAGTTGGATTATTCTCCAGATACAGTAGTATTTATATTGAAAATGCGTTTCACTGTATTCTTAACGCTGACATTGACTAAGCGATGAAAAATCACTCGATCAGCCGTCGTTGTTGATTGCATCAATTCACTTGCAGCTCAGAATATGAGCTTGGCTTTTTGCATAATTACCGATCGTATCGTTCGGGATGACAGTGACATTGATGGGCTGGTGCCCTTTTCTATTCCCGCTTTGTGGTGCCCTCTAATGCTCCCAGCTAATCTTAATTGGCTTAATCTTTGACCAAAGTTACGCTGTTGATTATCGCGGTATTGGTAGACAACAACAGATGATTGTCGCACTGTTCGTTACATGCGGTTGAATGCCGGTTTCCTATGACGAATTTTGAATATGCAGTTCTTTTCGTTCTTCAATCCGCAGTATCGCACTGTGTGAAATGTCTTGTTTTGTATTTGTGATTGAAAGAAATAAACCAACAGAATGCTTTCTGGTGCATGTATTTCCTTTGTTTCAGCAATGCGTAGTCGTTAGTTCTCTGCGGAGGTTCGAATCGCAGATCCGCCGATCACTTTAGTAGAGATGGCATCCCGCTGCCTCCCGGCTCGTTACCCCACTTGACTGAATGAATTATAACGTGGTTCTTTGCCACTTCAGGTTTCAGGGTCAGGCTTGCCCGTTCAGCCACCCCCCCCCTTCCCGTGGAGTGGGCCCTAGCGGTCTTGAGGTATGCCCCTTTCACTACATTCAAGACTCAAGAATATCATAAAAACTGATTTTTGCTCTCGTGCTAGGTAATTCGGTCAATTCGTTCGAGGTTTAGTTTCTATTTGCTTACCTATTTTGTAGATATCTTGTCCCCTTGTACGATGCGCCAGTAATGAACACCACCGGGAAGAACAGTTCTTTGCACAGCCGATTGGATAACACTCGATTGTCCGATGAAGCTAATACAACATCCAATCATGCAGCGTTTGAGTTAATCCAATCGGGTGATCGGTTTTTGGCTTTGGCAACTACAGCTATTCCAGAGAACAGATTCTGGTTGGACAAATCTCAAAGTGTGTCACGTGACAGTAGTGATTTGGTTCGGTATGAAGAGCCGTTTAACCGATCCTCCACCAGGTGCGAGCTAATTGTTGATATGTTTCTTGTGATTGTTTACATACCAGTTTGACTTTTTTGATGTAGAGTCGTTATATGTCATGAGGATTTGACTTTCAGGTCTGATTTATTTCGTGAAAAAGTGACCGAATATAACTACCTGTTTAGCAAGGCAACCGGATGAGATACAAAATACTTAGCGGACATATCGGCATTTGATACGCACATTGTCTGCTAGGTATGTGAAACTATTCGGTTCCTTTTTGGCTCACAAACCAGCATACGCAGCCAAATAGAATTCACATGTAAAAAGCTTTGTGAATTGAGTGCACTGTGTATCTTTCACCGGTATGAAACAGGTCTTCTGCCATTTGAACCAATTTGCCCCCAGAGGAAAGGCACATCGATGTAGCCTCCACTCGTTCCCCTATTAGCCGATATTTTTATAGTAAAGCTGGATATTAGTTCACATTAGTCATCACTTTACAAACACTGTATAGGTGACGTTTTATGCACGATCAGTCAATCAGTCGACAAGAATTGACCAAATGTCGACTAAGCTCGACTCGGCCCGTGAAAATTTAAAATGCATTGCAGAAATGGAATTGAACTGTTGAATAGCATTCCCGGATCTGCTTCTAGAACACAGAAGTGTTGCATTGACTGGACAGTGCATTCATTTTTTCGTTTCTATATGGAATTTAATGTCTCAGGAACAAGGTAAAGATCATATTTACGGAAGATACCATTGACGCAAAGCTCCAAACGATATTGAAGGTTTTCATCGGAGATGGCTACTCAGTTGGATTAATTAAAAAAGTAATCCAAGCAAAAGAAAATTCCCAAAATGTTGATGGAGACAAAGCCGATATGCTGGCAGAGACCATACGAGGAAGACTGATCATCGTTATCTACAAGACATTTTACGCAAACAGGCTTCAAATTCTGTTCCGAATCCGATGGATGATGAAACGCATAAGATAAAACCAGCGGTCAGTGGAGCTTACCCTGTTATCTAATGCTGATGGATAATGATGATGATAATGCTGAAGATGCATGGTATCATCACTGTTTAGGCGCAAAGTGTTCTATCGTTTTGTGTTTATTCATTTACGTGTCTCTGTTGTACAATGCGTAGTGGGCGCATGATCATGCGCTTGTCCGAAGTCAACCGTGGGCAAGCTCTTGCATTGGGACACTTTAGTTACTTAATAGCATAGTGGTTTCACATTTAGCACGGACTGATCACACAGTGAATGTGACAAGCTTTTCATATCCGAGGCTAGCAGTCTAGATTGGAAGTTTCGTGTCTTGAGCGCAAAGTTTTGGTGACCCATCTTTGCAGTCGTCTACTCTGCACCCCTAGACAGTTTGCGGTCGATCTTCGACACCACTCGCCGTTATAAAACACGAAGAGCCTGGTAGTCATTCAATTAACTTCTACCACCATTTCTTTAGAAATTGTGATGTTTTGTTATTTGACTGTATAGGCCCAGCAAATTTGCTTTAAAAACGTTGCGTAATATGTAATCACTGATCATGGCTTTTGTATGTCGCCAGTCTTCGTGAAATCAAACTCTTGCCGTTGTCAAATGACGGTATTGTTATTCTTGTTGACTCTCAGGAATAGAAAGTTTTTATATTTGTTCACTTATATCCCTGTCAAAATCAGTGCTCATATGTAACTTCCCCTGTCATTTTCATGTCTCAGTCATGACTGCCGTTCTCCTGAGAGTTTTGGTGACGTTGTAGAGCGGTCTACTTGCAGTGAGGATGGATATATGATGGATGACTGGGTTCTTGTTCGATCCAAAACAGTCGAAATTTCTCCGCCCGAGAAGCCGTGTTTGTTCCCTTATTTGCGATGTACAATGTCACGGATCTGCCATCGTCGTCAGGCCTGCTCAAATTGGCACTTGTTCTATGGTGCGCAGTCCCCGGACTCCTCGACCGCAGTAACTGTTAGTCACACAGATAAGGAGCTGGAAGCAAACGAATGTCGAGACCGTGAGGAAATTCAGCTGTCCCCAAACCGAAACTTCTCTGGCCATATTCGTTCCCCGTACCGTGAGAATACATCAACGAGACAGCCTTGTGGGGACTGCGATTCTCGATCAAATGGTGATCTGGATTCGCCGTTACCTGCGCCGCTGACAAGCGTATCCCGTGCGCAAGCCTCATCCTTGTACCAATTGAACTATTTCGATGATAGTTCAGAGGAAGATATCGCCTCCTGTCGACAAAAAGAAAATTCAAAGGAAGGCAGCTGTCGACGACCGTCTGATTTTACCCCGTCCAGTGCATCCGACTTTTCTGGTCTGTCACCAGCATCAAACAATTATTTACCAGTCAGGCGAAAGGTCACAACAAATAATCTGGCATGTACTTGTCTCACCTCTCCCCAGGCTCTGCAAGTTATGCAGGCTTGCATTGGATCAAATTTGGATATTGCATCTACTAAGATGGATATAGATGATAAACAGGAACTGGATGAATTTCTCACCAGCCTTGATTTTGTCAGTTTACCGTGGACATGCCAATCACATTTTGGCCATCTGCCCCCGGTCGAATCGAGTTACCCGAAATTGGACGAGGGATTTTTCACCAAATTACTAACCAAGCTTGAACAACCCGTTCCAACCGGAACTGACTCGCCTACTCATGTCGACCCCCTAGATTCAAGCTCATTTCATCTGGAGATGGACTCCATGCATGGACTGGACATTTCGGATGGAGCGCTCACAGTGACGGGTAATTTGCCAATGCACACTGTTCGACTGGATAGTCCTCGGGAAAGTGCGACCTGCTTTGCCGGTGAGAAACGAACAGGAACAGGAGCAGCAGTCACCACTGCCCCGACAGTCGGTGGTATAGGTAAGTAGATGTTCATTTATAGTATTCAAAATCTTTTATTCATCCTTTTCTCACTCCATACCAAGGTCTATTGTTCGGCTCGTAATTGAAACCGTTGTTCTGCAAAATCAACGATCTTAAATCAAACCCGATTACTCGATAACTGTTTTTATTACTAAGCTATCGCCACCACTCTATGCTGTGTTTTATACGGGTTGTTACTTCATTCTGGTATGCAGAAATATCCAATTGTCGAACTTGAGCCCCATTCAGGTTGAGTTCCGCAGGATCAATCTGTTAGATAGTTGGCGATGATGAGTTCCAAGGATAGTCATATTCTGTGTTCTGTAGGGATTTTGGTTTTGGATCCCTCTACTATGTTTACTTATTCTTTTGGTTCCGGTTAATTTTGCTTTCGCTTAGATGATACTTGGAGGTAATATTTAAAACCGGCTAATTTGAACACGAGATTTACAATCAACTGAACAGGTCATGTTTCATGGACTGTTTGCTAGTTGTCCCGACAACCACGTTGCTTTATTTGTTTCCTGCGATTTTTCCTACATAGGTGTCCGCATTTCAGACAAAATGGATGTGTTCATCAACTCATCAAAATACAGTGTTGGAAAAATGAAAATCTGATGAATAATGAAACGTTTGAAATTCACGTGAAATTGAATAGAGAGTCAGTCATCATCTGTTCCCGATTGGCGAGAATTCGGGCTAGGCAGGGAACAGTCGAGTTCCCATATATATATATATATATATATATATATATATATATATATATATATATATATATATATATATGCTGTAGGTTGTGAAGCAAGTATGTGAATGGCATTTAGGAAAATCATTGTGTAAGGGATTATACAGATCCGAAAGAGTTTCATGTGCGAATTTTTCGCGCGCGGATTGATGCATGTCACATAGTTTTCTGCAGAGTTCTTTCAGTGTTATGTAAGATGCACAACCGATAATTAGCAAACCATGACGAAGGGTTCTGAAGTCTTTCTTTACTAAGCCAGCAAAAGTGACATGGGCACAACAAGGGAGAGCAGAAAGGACATTGGTAAGCAAACAGGGAGATTGTTTTGCTTAACCTGTAGATGCCGTGGTTTCTTCATGTAAACTGATAGTCTTTTTTACACGATTGAAAATATGAGAGGGCCATCCCAAGTTTTTATCAATAGTAATTCCTAAGTACTTGAGGGAATCTATCCTAGTGAGTGGTTTTGTGTTAATGAAAGAAGGATCAGCCGGGTAGGCAGACCGAGAAGAAGTGAACAAACATTCGACATGTTTCGACGAATCAGTATTTGATCCAAAGCAAATAGAAGAATTATGAACGAGAGAAAAGTTGAGGAAATCTTAAGTTCCAGATGTAGAGGGACAGAAAGTAACGTCATCCGCATATTTGAATAACTGACCGGGTGAAGTGGTATGTAGATCGCTGATGTATGTTGAAAACAACTAATTACAAAGGATATCTCCTTGGAATATCCCAGAATTATTTACTAGCGGGATTGATTTTTTTCGTCCCAGTTTTGTGCGCTGAGTTCTGTTGGTAGAAGTAGTTTGATAGCCATACCAAGAAGCAATCGGGACAGCCGAACTATTCTAGTTTGCGAAGAAGTAAGGGAAGTGGAACAGAGTCGAATGCAGAGGAAATATCTAAGAAACCGCATCGAACAGATTTCGCGGACGCACCCAAGGATTTGGTGCTGTTATAAACCAGGGGAGCCACAGCATCCGCAGTAAACCTGTTTGGTTTGCAAGGAAACTGAACGGGTCATCGAGGAGACTAACAGAAGAAATTGGACAACTCAGGGCGGCGCTTTCTGTTAGTTTAAGACCGCATGATGTGAGGGCGATGGGACGAAAACGCTTGGCTGGAATACTTGATTTGGGGGTGGGCACAATAACGACTGGTGTCCAACAATCGGGAATGGAATGTGTACACAGGGGGTATTTAGAAGGGAAGTCAACGTATCAGTGAGTGAAGCCGAACCGTACTTTAGGAGAAATGAAGACATGCCATCAGGACCTATTCCTGTGGTTATTTTGGTCTAGCAAATGAGCGTGAACACTTTTTTAGAAAAGAGCATTACATCGGCGCATTCATCGGGGAAACGTTAAACTGCAGTTCCTCTTATTGGTTTTGTTTTCTTTCCACACCAAATCCGAATTCCTTGCCAGAGGCGTCTGATTTTGAATCTAGTCATGAGTTGACTTGCATACGATGGGCCGGTTCGTTTTGCTTCCTTTGATATTAAGGATGAAAGGAATCTGACCTTCTGGGAATCCCGTAATTTATAGAGTTCTTTTCGTCTTTTTAAGGCCTTCACTGTGAGTGAAGCAATGCGGCTGTTACAGGGGAAAAAGTGTTTCTAGAGGAAAAAACATCAAAAATTAGATTGAGTGCATACAAAACCGTCTATAGATTCGAAAGAAAACCACTAACTTGCATGAAAACGAGATCTTTGGGGAAAAGTGTTTTTCCCGAAAAAATTGCGTATTCGTATTTTGATTTGGTTAGACTCCGTGAAAGATTGAAGGACTGTCCGGGAAAAATCTTCGGATTTTAAAAGTAACGGTTGAAATTGAACCAAGTAGTTTAAAACGGAATAACTTGGGATGGCTGGTAACAATTTTGTCTGGGATGGACTTATTTCTGGTAGGGGAAATTGATAGACCAATCAAATTAAATACAGTTAGGGGAAGTGTCGAAACGTGATTAAAATCACTTACGATGTTGTGTAGGTAATAATCCAACAACGGGATCAGGAAAGACAGAAAAAGACGAGATACCAGTTTGTGTGCAAAAAGGATTACATAAAAGTCCGTTATAATTGTGCTCCTGTGTCGAGAATACTTAGGATGATATTGAATAGCTAGGCAGTCAATACCGGAAAATGAATATAAAGAAAATTGGTTCAGACTTGCTTGATAGGAGGAATTTTTCTGTGTCACCACACCACCTCCGGTTTTCTTAGTCTTGTATTGTCTGTCCGCTCAGTATACATCAGTGCCTTGGATGGAAAATAGGATATCCGCAGCAAGTGAGTTCAACCATGACTCCTGAATCCACATCACACAAGTATAAACATATCCGAAAGCGACGTTTGAGAGATAGACTCGGTAATTTTGTCACAACGAGACTACACCTTGACGTGGTGTGACGGCTTGCGTGCCTCCATGATCCAACGAGCTATACAGGATGGCTTATCTCAAGCCGAAGATCCAATCGTGCCTGGAAGGTCAATGGGTAGAGGCCTGACGAAGTAGTCTCCTGGTCTTCCAAGTTGGGGGTTGATCTGAGTTAGCAGCTCAGTCGGAAAAATGAGTGGAAGAATGACTTATCCAAGTAAATGGGCTCCCACTCAGCTGTACTCCGCTGCCTTGCGGTCAGGTTCTTGTCAGAACCAAAGGCTTTAGATGAGAACCCCAATCGTTCTTCTGCTTAGCGGCTGGACTCCCTAGCAGTACCCGTCCATTATTCCCTATGAGTTACATGCCAACAAATAATTCCATACTGCATCGGTCGTCGCGCAGGATAATCAGGACTGTGCTGTTCACTGCATCGAGCGCAGGTTGGGTGGGTATTGATAAGTAAGCTACTGCTCAGAATTCTCTCCCCCTGTTTTGTTCAACCTGTCTCTTCTGTCTCCAACCCAATCTGTTTGCCCCTTCTGCCTATCCATAGTATCGCCATTGGTAACACGCCCGATACTCTCATCGGGTCACTGTCAAGTAGTGTAGTAAGTGGTTTTCAGTTTGTTAGCTCACATTTTCTCAAGCCTCGTCAGCCTCTGCATCTGGGTTCCTTCAATGTGCGCACTTTAATGCAGGCTGGCCAACAGGCATGATTGGCTCTGACAGTGGACTCACTTTCGATTGATGTCTGCTGTGTGAGTGAAACACGAATTCAGGATTCGAGTAGAGTAGAGTAATTCAACTAACTGCGCCAAACGTCTCGTCAAGATATTTTCTTCGCACTTCAGGTGACGAAGCAGCTCAAGCTGTGGGTAAACGCGGTGTGGAAATAATTTTAGGTGAGAAGGCTGAAACAGCCTATTTATTTTGGATCCCGGTTAACAGTCGCTTGTTCACCATGAGACTGCAGGGATCAATCGGCATCCGAAAGGATAGTAGTGTTAAGCGTAGTTTATTTATCTCGGCATACTCTCCCACAGACTACGATAACCTCGTCACTCTTGTTCGGAAGAGCAAACGCTCTGACATTGTAGTCTTGGGAGGTGATTTTAATGCGCAAGTTGGAAAACTGAGTGCATCGGAGTCCTGTTTAGGCGAGCGATGCGCCTAGCCTGCACAGCGATCAGACAACGGGGAAAGACTTCTTCAATTCTGTGCAGATAATCATTTATTCCTATCTAGTACGAATTTCCGACACAGTTCGCGTCGCACAGCGACGTGGCGTTCTAACTCGACAGGT